>PVJC01004033.1:0-66321 GCA_004026665.1 Murina feae | reverse complement strand
TCTCCAGGTGATTCTGAAGTCAGCTAAGGTTTGAGAAAAGCTGAACTAGAACATTCCAAGTGCTACACTGGCTTGTGCTGATGGACTGATAACCTGGCACATCTGTACAATGGTCTCTGGTTCTTAATGCTTTCTCTACAGGGGCCTTGAAACTTGTACAAAGCATCAAGCTTATCCAAGTTACATCACTTTCTGGCAACTTTCTAAGGCAGACGCTGCCTAAAAATGAGTCATTTTCCAAAAGTATGGAGGAGTTTTATGAAGACAGATTTTATGACTCAGTTTTCTATTGTTTAATGGACAACTGGTTCTCCATTACAAATTAGATTTTGCCTGCTTTCCCCCAAAGACAGAAACTTTAACTTAAAAAATAGGAGAGAAATAGGAAATAGTGACAAGAGGACACAATCTTCTCTGTTGTAACTTATGAGAAGTTGGCTTGATCGGTGGAACTGGTACATGTGGTCACTGCCCTATCAAGGGGGACATTCTGTAATTAGGGGCCTGGGTCAAGCACTAAATAAGATGGAAATCTGGACAAATGATTGAGTTTCCTGGTGTTTCTAATGCAATAATCTGGTGTTTAAATCAGATTAAAAAATTTTTTTTTAAATTGCCTTTAGAGAGGGGGGGGGGAGAGAGAGCGAGAGCGAGAGCGAGAGCGAGAGCGAGAGCGAGAGCGAGAGCGAGAGAGAGAGAGAGAGAGAGAGAGAGAGAAAGCATTGATGTAAGAGAGAGACATTGATTGGCTGCCTCCTGCATATGACCCATCCAGGATCAAACCTACAACCTGGGTATATGCCTGACTGGCAATCTAACCTGGACACCTTTTGGTGTAAAGAACAATGCTTCAACTCAACAGTAAGAAGTTTAATTAGAAACGAACAAAATGTTTGAGCAGATACTTATCCAATTAAGTACATTACAAGGTTAGCCATCAGGAAATGCAATATAAGAAATCACACTGATATACTACCACGCACTATTACAACGGCTAAAACAAAAAGCATAACAAAACAACAAAAAAATTGACACTATCAAGTGCTGAGGAAGATACAGAACAGCTAGAATTAGCATACATTGCAGGCAGAAATGCAAAATGGTACAACTATTTTGGAAAATTATTTGGCAGCTTCTTATAAAGTTAACTATACACTTTCATATGACTCAGCATTTCCACTCCTAGATATAAATTCTAGAGACATAAAAAGCTATATTCACACAAAACTCTTTACGTAATTGTGTGTAACAGCTCTATTTGTAATCACCCATCCCAAACGTTTCCCAAGCAAATTGCCCTGGCTCCCTACAATAGAATAAAAAGGAATGAACTATTGTTATATGCAACATGAATGACTTTCAAATGCAGTATGCCCAGTAAAGAAGCCAGTCTCCAAAGGTTAGTACTTTATGATTCCATTCATATGATATTCTGGAAAAGGCAAAACTATAGATCAAGGTTGCCAAAAGTCAGAGTAAGGAGAAGATTTGATTATAAAGGAGAAGCACAAGGGAGGTTGTTGGGGTGATTGTTCTATAATTATTGTGGTGGCAGTTACACCAATATATACAATTGTTAAAGCTTGTAGAACTTTACAGCAAAAATTTTAGTGTATGCAAATTTAAAATATAATAAAAATTGGTTTCTTGGGATAGTAGAGTTATTGTCTTATAGCCTCTGTGTGCAAACAGACCTTGGTTTTAAAATGCTATATTTCTAACAGGAATTTCCTAACTCACAAAATTTTCAACATGTATAAACCAAAACCTTGAAATTCAATCATTTTAATTTACAAAAATTAACACTGGGCCTAAATGACATGTTGGTTAACTAAATGCAAATGTAAAATTTTAAATCTCTCTCAAATAATGTTTGTTATTTTCTTAAAAAAATTGAGAATCAGCCCTAACCGGTTTGGCTCACTGGATAAAGTGTTGGCCTGCAGACTGAAGGGTCCCAGGTTCGATTCCAGTCAAGGGCATATTACCTTGGTTTCAAGCACATCCCCAGTAGGGGGTGTACAGGAGGCAGCTGATTGATGTTTCTCTCTCATCGATGTTTCTAACTCTCTATTCCTCTCTCTTCCTCTCTGTAAAAAAATCAATAAAATATATATTTAAAAAGTTGAGAATAAGGTGAAAATATTCTAAATGAATTTTTTCTGTGGTTCCACCAACTCCATCAATAGTTTTTAGTAGATAACAGATAAATTCAAGGTGACTTTGGGCAAATAACATCTGTCCAATTACTACTAAGCATCAGCAGGCAGAACCACCATGTGTGAATGTATGTCAAAGTTGAAATCCAAATTCTCCCTATTGATATCCTTTCTTCCACTTAATGCACCACTACCATTTTAGTGAGCTCCTACTATAAACTAGGTCCTTCAGATAGGTTTTCATTCAACCCTGTAACAGCATTTTTCAGTTCAGGAAACAATTCAGTGCGCACGCAATTCTGTAAGTGATAGATCTAACTTCTAATTATTGCTACTCAATCTTTTCCCCAATCCTCAACTCCTCCAGTAATGTATAAAGAAATGAAAAATCTTTAAGTTGTCTTACTTATATACCTAGCTAATATTTTAAATTGTCCCAGAACTATAACAGATTAGAATATAAATCCAAGTAAAAATATCACTGTTATTTGTATTTGCATATTGTATCTTCTAATTATTTAATGAGGAGGTGACTCTAGTTACGGGGAACACGATCTGAGATAACAGTGAGTAGGTTCAAAAGGAGTATATGAGTGTGTATTCACCTCCCTGGAATCCCATCACACAGAGGATACATATTTGCATATGCATCCAGAGATATATAAGGTGTTCTGCACTAAAGACATATAAGATCCCTAATGTACTTCCTTCACACTTTAAGTGTTAACCTGTCTTAGGGGAAAACACTTCTTTTATCTTGCTTGGTAGATAGATTAAAGAGAGCACCAGAATTATTATTCTCACCATGGCTTGGTCTGTGGCTGCCGTTTTCTTCACTGGCTCTTTTAACAACTGTTCCCTCTCGTCAGTTGCTTAGGAATTCCATTCACACAGAAGGGGCCCACTATCCTACTTTCTGTATGTTGTAGTTTTTTAAACAAGCCTTTACAAATGGAAGGATCTTGTTCTTTAAAAACAAAGGTCAAGAGAGATAGCAGCTGGAAAGGCAGAACAGAAGTGGATTTTTTTTAAAAAATTGGCCCTGGAAACAAAATTTCAAGGTAAGACAACTTTTCTTGGGAAAAGCAACCAGATAACCAAAAGTGACCACATAATTTTCTTCTCTATAGATCACTACCACTTGCAAAGGAAATCCATTTGTAAATGTTCTGAAATCTAATTACAGATATCAAATAGTCACTTGACATCTTCTATAGCTATTTTCTGCTTTGTTTTAAAGCATTAAGAATGCTTTGAACAACTTTCCATCTCAAATCTTCCCCCGCCTCACCCCAAATACCTTTTTCCATAATTCCCATTACATTTTGGGCTTTTTGACCAATTAATAAACATATATATCATCCTGGAAAATTTACAAATAATTTTAATTCAAACATAATCCTAAATTTGATGAGAGACATCCATTTTCACGAGACAAATATTATGAATTGACCTAAGTCTGATTTTTGTTAAATCAAACAAATGTAAAAGCTTAAAAATATGTAGCCCCTGAAACATAAAGTTAATAGAATGCTTATCTTTCCTCAAAACAACAAAATATTAAAACAACCTAATGTTTTAGTAATTTCTTTGGCAGCCAAATTGCATTACTGCTTTATACTGAGTTTACAGTCAACTGAAATCTTAACTATTCCTTTTTAAAAGATTATCCCCTTGTTCCTCAACGAGAACATTCACATCTATAAATCTGATTCTGTTCTAATTTTCCTGCTGATATCTCTCTTGACCTTTATTTTTAAAGAAACAAAACCAAACAAAACAAAAAGATGACTATTTTCCTGAAAGCACAAGCACATTCAGTATTTGGAGTCCTGCCATTTAACATCTGGACATCTCTCAAGTTGAAATTCAACTTGGTGAAATGTGCTTTGCTTAAACAATTTTGAAAGCAAATGAGAAACAAATTTGGTCCTACAGATGCATACTTTTTACCACTGCCCTCAAGCTATAATCTTTCCAGGCAACTATTTTTCAAACTGAATTCTGAAATGTTGGAGGCAATAATTGAGCTACTTAGTATTTCTCTCATCACACCTTTTACTTCAGATAAAGACGTAGGAGATATATGCCATTTGTTTTCATTCTGTTGAACATCTTTTACTGGAATTAAGCCATACAATATTTAAAAAAAATTTTTTTTCAGAAGAATTACTTGACAAAATAGTCACAAGATTCCTCAATCTTCAAAGAATGTGAACAGTTATCAATGCAACGGCAACACTTATATGTCATTTCCAATCTTCTAGCAGGAAAGATAGCAAAGGCACCCATTTACAATGCAATAAGGATTTCTTTCGGAAAGGCATGTGGAAAGATGTTTGGCTCAAAATGTATTGGTTAAAATTGGTAAAGCTGATCTAAACTCTTAATTCAAGACACACTAGGGCAGCCAAAGTAGTGGCCACAGCAAATAAATGTGCCAGCAAACAAACACCAATAAATTATAACACTCTAATGTCAGGAACATCTCAGCTTTTGTGCTGTGTCTCACAATGCCTGTCACATGGGCAATGGGTTTCTGTTTCACTTCACCTAACAGCAGAGCTCTGGATAAAGGGACTGGGAACACAGACACATTGAATTCAGCTGAGTGCATTCTTAGAGGGTCTGCTACTGTATTCGAGGCACTCCAGTGACTGAAAAACAATGGTGGAGGGAAAATACAGTCTTTGCCATCAAACAACATAGATCAATTGGGTGGGGAGAGGAGAGACAGTACAGTGCAACACAGTGTTAATACAAATCCATTAGAACAAATGCCATCAAAGTGATAACCAATGTGCCGATAGAGGTCACTTCTGATTTCAAGGAACAATTGCTTCCAACAAAATTTCATGGCGCACAGGTCACCTGATGCAGATGGCAGAGAAACTGAAGTGGGAGAGGGGTGCAAAGGTTTTTGGCCAGGGAAGTGATATAATGGAGGCCACATTTCAAGAAGAGCAATCGGATGGCAACATGTAGGACAGGCTGGGAGTGGGCAGAACAAATACCAGCAGCTGCATACTGGCAGCTGGAAAAGGAAAGTAAATATGGAAAAGGTCACAGAGAGAGAGCAAAAGATCAGGTGTGGGGTGAAGGACAGTGAGATTTTAAATGTGCTTGATGCTTTAGGACTTAGGGTCAGTAATTTTAAAAGTGAAGGAAATCCTGAAATTGGAGGGAAAGGCTGGAGAATTACTTTTTGGAGCAGTTTTATGTTTACAGAAAATTTAAGGGAAAAGTACAGGTATTTCCCATAAATACCCCTCGCACACTCCCCAGTTTCCTCCACTATTTTATCATCTTAGATTAGGGTGGTACATTTGTTACAACTGATGAGCCAACATTGAGACCTTATTATTAACTGAAGTCCACTGTTCACATTAGGGTTCACTCTTGCTGTTGTATATTGTATGGGTTTTGTTTTGACATATGTATAATGTCATCTGTCTAATACCATCGGTATCATACAGAATAGTTTCACTGCCCTAAACATATGCGTTCTACCTATTCATTCCTCTGTCCCTCCCGAGTCCCTGGCAACCACTGCTCTCTCGGCTGTCTCCATAGTTTTGCCTTTTCCAGAATGTCATATGCAGCCTTTTTGGGCTTAGCTTTGTTAGGTGCCAGCTGGCCCAACAGCTTTCACTAACTCGTTCGTTATGTCAGATCAATACTTCTTTGGCTTATTTGAAAGATGAGAAGTTAGTGAACCTCAGTGTCACAAATATGTTTTTATAAGAAATTTTAGCTATTTTAAACATCTCACAAATCTATTCAAGCGTTTTAATGTGCAAGATTTTACCACTGTTCCAGACCATCATCCTATAAAGAGTAATGCTTTGATGGCAGATAGAACTGGTTCAAGTCCAAATCTTCCCCTTCCTGCCCTGACCCTCCGTAAGTTAATCTCTGAAAATTCAGAGGTTTTAAAAAAATGTATTTCAGCACTGGAGGGTAGGGGAGGACGGGGGAAGGTCAAGGGGGGGAAAAAAGAGACATATGTACTACTATTTGTAATATTTTAATAATAAAAAAATTCTTATTAAAAAAAATGTATTTCGGGAACAATACTATGTTCCTTAAAGGAGTGCTCTAAGGACTAACTAACAAAGATAACATGGTCAAAATATTCAATAGTGCCTGGTACAGAGGAAGCACTCAGTAGTAGTAACTATTAATTGTTTCATGATCACTGAGTTTTCTACCAACAAAGAAGCATTAAAATTAGCCAAGGCGCCTGGCCAGTGTTGCTCAGTGATTAAACATTGACCTAAGAACCAGGAAGTCCCAGTCAGGGCACATGCCCGGATTTCAGGCTCGATCCTCAGTGGGGGGCATGCAGGAGGCAGCCAATCAATGTTTCTCTCTCATCATTGATGTTTCTATCTCTTTCTTCCTCTCCCTTCCTCACTGAAATCAGTAAAAATATTAAAAAACAACAAGAAGAAAAAAACTAACCAATGCTACGACAGTTCAAAGGTAACATTTTATAAAACTCATATACATAGCAAGTATCTTTTAGAGGCAAAATACTGCTATTGTTAGGAAAATATTTTTAATGAAAATTATGATATAGACTAGAAGCCTGATGCACAAAAATTTGTGCACTCAGGGGAGTCCCTCAGCCCGGCCTGTGCCCTCTCGCAATCTGGGATCCCTCGGGAAATGTCCACCTGTTGGCTTAGGCCTGCTCTCCGGGGGGGATTGGGCCTAAGCTGGCAGTCAGACATCCCTCTGGCAGCCTGAGAGCCTTCAGGGGACGTCCACTTGCCAGTGGGGAGCAGGCCTAAGTTGCAGTTTGACATCCTTAGTGCTGCTGAGGAGGCAGGAGAGGCTACCACCACCACCGCTGTACTGGCAGCTGGCAGCCTGGCTTATGGCTGAGCAGAGCTCCCCCTGTGGGAGTGCTCTGATCACCAGGGGCAGCTCCTGATTTGAGCATCTGCCCCCCGGTGGTCAGTGTGTGTCATAGTGACCAGTCATTCCCAGTGGTTCTGCTGTTAGGGTCAATTCGCATATTATCCTTTTATTATATAGGATTTTTGATGAGTCTGGTAGTGAATACCCACATCCTCACTGAAGGCTAGGTGACATTTGAGAACCACTCCAGTCGTACTGCAGTTCTAATTAGCTTTTCCTTGCCTAATTCAACAGATGATATCACATCTTAGAGTTTGGTTTCTTTAGAGACTGGCACCAAGAAGCCCAAGTTATCTCTTAAAGGTTTCCAATAAAGAAAGCAATTAAAAGGTTTCAATTTCATGGAATGGGAAGTTAGCTACTGAAGCAGAAAGGTTAGCATGACTCAGCTCCGCATGGAGGAGGGACTGGGGACATATGAAGTACCGTGTTGCTTAGGATACAGAAGCTTTGCTCGAAGTGTGAATTACACATCTCAAATCTGTCTTACACTCTCTGGGCTTGGATATCCAGCAACTATACTGGGATAGGATTCAGGACTCTCTCCTATAAGAGCAAATTCTACCTTTTGGCTAATAGTCAAGTTCTTCTAAAATTTCTTTCTTCAAATAGTTTGTCTTTCTAACTCACACAGACCAAGAAGATTCCATCTACCAAGCTCCCTGGAGATTATCTGAAATGTAATATGTTCTTGCCCTAAGGATTTCTATAGAAGGAACATGGGCCAACCATCTCTACACATTCATTTAAGGAAGACATTTCTTTATTGCCATTACCAAGACTACATTGGAAAACTTTCTTGGAACATACTGGAAACATAATGGGGTCTAAAAAAAGAACTGAAATGGTAGAGAGGAAAGGAGCTGAAAGCAGTTTAATTAAAAGCTATAAGCCCCGGGGATCAAGAATAAACCTGTGCGGCTGTGGAGGGCAGACCATCTCAAGAAGCAGTGGAGGGAGGACTTGGAATGTCACTTAAGAGGTTTGGCAGCAAAATCTGCTGATCCAATTCTACAGTTCCCCAAGCTTATAGTTTAAGAGATTTTTTTTTTTTAAAAAAGAAACTACCTTAAGGAAATCTGTACCCATAAAAGGCGTCTCTTCAAACTCTCCATGAATCTCCCTTGTGAGAAGCCCTGCGCCTTTCTCTTTTTATCATCACAAATTTATTATTAATAAGCATTTCTTCCTTGAGAAAGCCAGTGAGAGCAGAAATAGCCTTTGATGGGACCCAGCTTTTTTCCTATTTCTTGTCAACATTTCCTCCTCACTGCCCCTCTTCTCAGCAACCCCCACTTTTAATAGGAACCATCATTAGTTATATAATGAGGTCTTGACTATACAAAATGTGTAGACCCTTAGTGTTTAGTTAAACATTAACTGAGCACTTTCTATGTAGCAGGCACTCTACTAGACTTGAAAGTTGGGTGACTCCCCCACTGTGCCTTGCTTCAGGAATGGCAAGCTCCTTAATTTGAGCGCTGTGGTGAGGATTAAGAGAGACAATATATATAAACTGTTTGGCATAGTGCCTGGTAATTATTTGTCATTCATTCGCTAGACAGGTAACTGTCAAGAGCATGCCTTGGGCTGTAAGCAAAAACATGGTCCTATTCTTATGGGACCAAAGCTCTTCTGAGGGAGCCATGTAGCTCTTAGGATAGTGGTTCTCAATCTTCCTAATTCCGTGACCCTTTAATACAGTTCCTCATGTTGTGGTGACCCCCAACCATAAAATTATTTTCATTGCTACTTCATAACTGTAATTTTGCTACTGTTATGAATCATAATGTAATTATCTGATATGCAGGATGTATTTAGGTGACCCCTGTGAAAGGGTTGTTTGACCCCCAAAGGGGTCGCAACCCACATAAGAGCTTATACCATGGAGACTGACCTCACCTGAACATCGTGGGAAGGTTCCTCTAAGGACATGAGCCTTAACGTGGAATCAGAAGGATGGTGGGCAGTAGCCAGGAAGAGGGCACTTTAGCAACTGGGATCCTTGGTTAGGGCTTTAATGTGGGAAGTGTCCACCTTAGAGACAAAGTGGTGACCGTATATGGCTGGGGGTTAGGCAGATGGTGACAATGGCTGGAGATGGTGAGTGAGGCAGGACCAGATCATGCTGGGCCTTTAAAGCCTTATTAAGGAGAGACCTTTAGAGTCAGAACTGGTATGATGTGGGCACTCAAGTATAAAGGGTGAGGGAGAGAAGGTGGTGGACTCCCAAGCTGTGAAATTGAGTGGATAATGGTGATTTTCAGAAGAGGACTAACAGGAAACCAAATCTGCAATTTTGCTATTGAGGGAAGGATTATAAAAGGGAGGAGGGGGTTAAAAAGTCATGAGTTTAGATAGAACATTTAAAGTGTGAAATCGGACACAAAAGTGGAGAATATTGAATTTGCAATGACACATACAGATCTTGGCCTCAGAGAAGTGGCCTGGGCTGGAGATGCACATTTGGGAGTGACCAGGAAACCTCACCTACACCCATCTGCAGTGTAGGGAGAACAGACTGAGGAGAGGAGCAAGCCAGGAGCTGAGTCTTGAGGAACTGCCACTTAAATGTTGACTGCACAGAGCAGCACACATGCGGGGAGAGTGGCAGGAGAATAGTTGTAATAACATGACTCAGGCAGGTGAAAGGGAACTTATCAGTAGACACCCCGAGCGTGGAGAGACACAGTAACAGTTCCCTTGCCCTCACTCACTTTGAAGTCACTCAGCTGAGCTGCACTCAACTATTTTGCCAGTCCCTTCACCACGGTAGGAGTTGTCAAACAGAAGAGGAAAGGCAAGTGTGGGGAGGACTGCGTGGGAGGAACACACTCATAGGCCTGATGCCTGAACGCTGTCCTGATATTGTTCTGGTGAGGCGTGCTCTTCTGTCAACAGATGATACAGTCAAAGCCACTGCTGAAGTCGGTGCCAGCGCTGATCATTTAGGGACGCAGCAGCTTTAGCAGAGCGTTTGGAAGGAACCTAGTAACTGGATAAAGTCTTATGAAATGCAAGATTCTAGGCAGACATCGCCAAACAGCACCAGTTAATAGGACAATGTTTGTCCCAAAGGAAAATACCTAGCTTGAGAGAAAAGCCATGGTAAGACTTCCTTTCTTACCAACACCCCACGCCAACATAGGAAGGCCTGGCATCAAAAAGTCTCTCTGGCCCTTTAAAGCCATCTCACAGAACATATGGTACATAGGCACGATGGAATACTAGTCAGCCATAAGAAAAGATGAAGCATACCGCTATCTGCAACAAATGGGACCCTC
The DNA here is from genome assembly GCA_004026665.1 of Murina feae. Classification (NCBI taxonomy): domain Eukaryota; kingdom Metazoa; phylum Chordata; class Mammalia; order Chiroptera; family Vespertilionidae; genus Murina; species Murina feae. Next base: position 55,952 of record PVJC01004033.1, on the reverse strand, counting down.
AGAATATTATGCTAAGTGAAATCAGTCAGTCAGAAAAAGCTGAGCACCATGATTTCACTCATATGTGGGATAGAAAACTGAAATTCACAGACACAGACAACGGTATGATGATTACCAGAGGAAAGGAGGTGGTGGGTAGTAAAGGATAAAGGGGACCATATATATGGTGATGGGAGATGGGTTGGCTTTGAGTGGTAGGCAGACAAAGACATGTATTAGAGAAATGTATACCTGAAACCTACATAATCCTATTAACCAATGTCACCCCAATAAATTTAATAAATAAATAAGAAGTTCATAGTCTAGGGAAATGGTACTCCAAGCATGGCCCATGGACCTGTGCCATCTGCAAACTGTTGCTGGTCAACAATGGGTTAAGGAACTTGTGCTAGAACACCTATCATTCATCACACTGTTTGCTCTAGCTGATGTTTCTCTAGTAGAAGTGTGCGAGTGTGTGTGTGTTTTGAGAAAGTGATTAATTTACATCTTTGTGCAAGTTCCTTCTTGTCACTGATCGTTAACAGTTTGTGTTATTGGGTACTTTGAGTAGCAATAATTTAAAAAGGCAGGAAACAAGAGGTGATTACAACCACCTTTGGAACAGCAAAATATGACCTCACATTAACATTCATTACAAAACAAGCATTTAAATGAATATCTATTTTAGAGCCCTCGTTTATTACCTTCTTCTTTCCAGGAGCCAGTATATACAAGACACTGGTCTAGATTTTATTGGGTTTACAAAAATATTAAAGATAACCATGTTCATCAGGATTTTTCAGTCTCGTAAGTGGGAAAAGACAAAGATAATTTTATACATCAAACACCAGATATGGCAAGATGCTATGGAGTGTTTGTAATAAGAATTATAGCCCATTAGACAGTTCTGTCTATATAGTATTTTAAATAAACATTCAATAAGTTGACTGTTACATTTTTATCTCATTTTTGTATATATGTATGTGTGAGTTAACCGCTCTCAATAAATCCTTAAAAAACAATTTTCCTCTAAGGTAGAATAACGGAGTATTTGCAGATAAAAATAAGATAATAATAATGATAATAATAAAGTAAGATACTGGATTTTTTGTGAATAGCTAAAAAAATCAATTTCTACCACAATAAAACAAATTTAAATTTTTAATTAAATAAGGAAATAAAACTTTAACAATAGAATTAAAAATAAAGTCAATTTGTTCTTCACATTAGGTTGAATATATTTGACCTCTCATAAGAAGGTGTTCTGACATTGAACTTTTAAAAGCAAAACAAACTATTTTATACTTCAGACATGACATACTTCAGGACACAAACTATTTTTATGTTGCATTATTCCCACAAAGTTTTGAAACACCTATTTTAATTCAATATTGATTAACTGAACTAAAACTGACTACAGCATTACTTAGGTTGGACTCCCATAGTGTCAGAATAGAAACATACATGCAAGTGGCACTGCCTCCCTCCTCTCCACTTACTGTTCTCAGCAAGTGGTGGTGTCTGTTGGCATTTAATGGCCACTTACAAAAAGCCTAATAATGTTTCGCTATTCACCATCCATACCTCAAAAAGAAACTGTCACAAAGTTGAAGAAGGCTTATGTAAATGAACTTTGAAGTGCTGACCCATGCTGCCTCACTAAATTTAATAAGAGCTACCTGGAATCACCCAAGAACTAAAAGTTGTTACAGGAAAGATGCTTTTTACCTAAACAAACAGCCTTTCATTCACATTCTATTTCTACACACATCATAGCATCCATGGAATACAACCAAGGATGCCACGGGGACTCTACCTGCAGAATATGAGCAACGGCATCTGTGCCAAACAGAGTCCCGCGCTTTCCACACAGACTCCCACAACTTAGAGCTCAAGATTGTTGCCGCCGCAGCAACCATAGCAACCATTTCATTCTTCTAGACGACAGGGCAATGTCTCCAAGGGCAAAGCAAAGGAGAGCAGCTGCCTCCCAGGTTGCACCACAATTACAGATGCACAACTGTAGAAAACGCAGCAGGAGGGCCCCTGCTTGGAACACAAAAGCTCAGGCTCCACGCCACAGCTTTTGGGGGTTGGGACTGGGGAGGACCAGATAACCCATCAAGATAGACCCTTCAAATAAAAGCAGATCTTTTACATGTAATACTCTTCTCATTATCAAAAGACTTATCCTAATTTCCCCCCACATTTCTTGTTTGTATTTTTGTGGCACCAGCACCATCTAAAAACTAGAGTCTTGTCATACATGTTATTCTTGCTTAGAATTTGTCAGAAATATTACTTTTAATGGGCAATGTATATTGTGTTTTTAATACATAGCTCAGAAAGCAACCTGCTGTGGGTAGAAATGGCAAGGGATTTGGAAACAAACTGATGTGGTCTCCAATCTCAGTCCTGTTGCTTATTAAATCACCTTGGCAATTTAAGCTTTCTGATGCTCAATTTACTAATAAGCTTGCTGCAACTTTTAATCACACAGATATTCAAGGCACAGTATCTGGTATACATTAGGTTACCAGTAGCAATTATCATTAGATAAGGCCAGTCCATAGTCTGTAATTAAGATAAAAAAGCAACTTAAAATGATGACAATGTAGGGAAAATTATTATGATAAAGTAGGAAAAAGAATGCAGACTGGTGCAGCCACTGTGGAAAACAGTATGCAGTTTCCTCAAAAAAATTAAAAATGGAACTTCCATTTCACCTAGTAATCTCACTTCTAGGAATATATCCCAAGAAATCAGAAAGGATATATGTAATGTACATAGCAGCACAATTTACAATAGCTAAGATATGGAAACAGCCTAAGTGCCCATCAACAGATAAGTGGATTAGAAAACTATGGTACATCTACTCAATGGAATACTATGCTGCTGTAAAAAAGAAGGAATTCTTACCATTTGCAACAGCATGGATGGAACTGGAGAGCATTATGCTAAGTGAAATAAGCCAGTCAGAGAAAGATAAATATCACATGATCTGATTCATTTATGGAATATAATGAACAACATAAACTGATAAACAAAATCAGAACCAGAGACACAGATGCATTGAACAGACTGCCCAACCTATGAGAGAAGGTGAGGGATGAGAGGGTAAGAGATCAACCAAAGGACTTGTATGCATGCATATGAGCATAATCAATGGACACAGACAGTAGGGGGAGTGAGGGCATGTGCTGGGGGGTGGGAGCGGCCAGGGAGAGGTCAATGGGGGGAAAAGGAGACTCATGTAATACTTTAAACAATAAAGAATTTAAATTTTTAAAAAAGTAAAAAATAAAAATAAAGGTCGGCAAATGGGGGGGAGTAAAAGAACACAATATGAAACAACTTAAGTAAAACAATTTGATTTTGGAAAATAAAATAAATGGAGAGTTAGGCACACAGGGGCTCACAGACACTGGCAATGTTCTAGGTCTTCAGTTGGGTGACAGGTGCCCACATATGTGGTATTCCTTAAGTTATGCATATATGTTCTATATACTTTTATAAGCATAATATATTTCTCATGCAAAGACATTTAAATTTAGAAAAAGAAGGAGCAAAGACACCAAAATGTTTTATTATTTCTATAAGATAAGGTTGTAAATGAAATGTATTTTTATGCATTTCTCTATTTTCTAAGCTTTCTGTAATAAGAAAGAGAATTATGCTATGACAACGCTACAATGACAAGTCCTTAGCGAGAGATACAGTCCTGCTACGGGAAGAAGCCACCACTCTCTAACCGGCATCTGCATTTGCCATTCATTAATTAGGAGATGTCCGCATTCAGGAAGCGGGTTGCATGCCACAGAAGCAAGGGAAGCAAGTGCTTCCGTTGTTTTATTTTTAACATATTTTTATTGATTTCAGAGAGGGAGAGAAAGATAGAAACATCAATGATAAGAATCATTGATCGGCGGCCTCCTGCACACCTCCTATTGGGGTTCAAGCCTGCAACCCAGGCATGTGCCCTTAACCAGAATCGAACCCAGGACCCTTCAGTCCACAGGCCAACACTCTATCCACTGAGCATGCCAGCTAGGGCTGTTTTTTTTGTGTTTGTTTGTTTTTCAAAGGAAATTAACATTTGGGTTTTTACTGTGAGCTTACCCTCTCAGTAACAATTCTGTGAGGCACCTCTTCTTACTCCCATTTTACAGGTAACTTAGAAAGTGTAAGCAACTTATCCAAGAGTTAAGTGGGGCTAGAAAGCAGACTACCTTGTTTGTACACCTTGATACTATCTTACCTTGAAAATGTAGCCTTTCATCAAATGCTGGTGGGCATGCGTGTATGTGTGTGATGGTGCCATGCTTGGAAAAACTGCACCTGGGAATGCAGAAGAATCTCTCCTCTCAGAGATGCTTCATTTTTGAATGAGGAAAAGAAATGGAGACCCAGCACAATTTATTGATAAGGTGCCTGAGGTTTGGAACAAGGAGTCTATGGCTCTATTTCTGTCTCTGCTGCAAAAGTATGACATGGTCCTCAGCAAATCAAGTGGTTGAGCCTTAGTTTCCTCATCTCCTCCAAAATGTGGATGAATTCATCCTATTGAAAAAAGACATTGCCCTGGCCAGTGCTGCTCAGTTGATTGGGCTTTATTTCAGGCACCAAAAGGTTGAGGGTTCAATTCCCTGTAGGGGGCCTGCAGGAGGTAGCCGATAGGTATTTCCTCCTCACATCAATGTTCCTCTCTTTCCCTCTTTCCCTCTCTTCTGTCCTCTCCCTCTCAAAATCAAGTTAAAAAAAAAAGAGAGACATAAAAATGCTCCCATAAGTTAAGCATTATTGAAACATGTGGCATTAAGAAAAATGGAAATGTGTAGATATTTGTTTATCCAACCTCATGCTCTGGCAAACAACTGACACAAGAGAAAGCTGAAGCATCTCCCTATTCTGAATCTGATAGGTACACCGTGCACACTCAGAGGCGCTCTGCTCAGAGAGTTGGGAGGTTTGGTTTTCCCACATACAGGAGTTGCACTGTGTAAGATGACTTAACACTGCCTTGTTGAGGTTGGTCTATCAGCCCGAATTCACGAGATGATGAGAGAGTGGAAATTATAAAATATCCTAGAGCTGAATCACCCCCAACCTGCAGCCATGGAAGCACCATAATGCGTAGCTAACACATCTGATCCCAACAGGAAAAAAGTTCCGATATTCATCAGGGCCTCTTAACCTTTGGTTTAAGGGTATGATCGCTCATCCTTCCTAGCCTTCTGGATTACAAATGTACCTCTCAAACATTATTGTTTTGCATTTCAATGTATTTCTCAAACAGAAACCTCATTTGGGTTTTTATAATACCCATAAAATTCTTCGCATGATTCATCAACATTTTCCTATCCAGAGAAGAGTTGTAATGCCACTGGTGTGAGGAGGGAGAGACCAGCAGAGAACACCAAGTGCCATACTTCTTACTTGAGAAATGCCAAGTTAAAAACAAACAAAGCAAATGGCTTTTTTTTAAAATCTAGAAAACAAATGGAAGTTTCAAACTTAATGGATCTGGGCCAGACAAGTAATGTTTGTTTTCATTGAAGACTTCACAAATAATGAAAATACTCCCACATTTTAGAGAAGATGAAAAAGGTGGTATTTCAATTAGCCATTACTTACAAAATAGTAACTCCTGAAACCCCAACACACTTCCTCGGTAGGAAGATCTCAGATAACCACAGTTTTCAAGGAAGAAAGCTATGTCCTAAAGCTCCACAATGCAGAAGGCAGAATTATTGGCCTTCAACAGTTCATATTAAATCAGCATAGTGTGGCTTCATCTTGCTTTCCAATCAGTGTTATTCAGATATAAGCCAAAATTTTCCCCAACCAAATCATTTCCTAAAATAGTGCATTGGCTTCTACTGTGCTTGAAACGTGTGATTGTGAATATCACTTGTAGCAAATAGAGCCCTCTGACATGACCCTCCATCACCCAGTTCACATCTTTGCATCATCTCCTTGAATGCAAACAGCACCAGTGGTTTGCAAAGGTGACAATCACCCTCGTGATTGTGCTGTGTTTTAGAAGACTCTGTCTTGCTAGCCAACTTGTACTTGTCTTTCTCTTTCTGCCTACTTACTGGCTTTGAAGAAGTAAACTGCTACCAGTCCTACAACCCCAGGAAACTGAATGATGCCAACAACCAAGGGGAAGTAGGGAAATAGGTGGTTCCCTACTAGACCCTCTGGATGAGAACCCAGTCCCAATTATGATCTTGAGGGCAGCCTCCAGAGACCCCAAGTAGGGGACTCCATTAGGCTGTGGCTGGATGCTGACCCACAGAAACCATCAGATGATACATGTGTGTTGTTTTAAGCTGCTAAGTTTAAGTAATAGAAAATGACTACACCATTACAATAGTGATTCTCTGTAAAGTGAGCAATCACTTCCTAACTCATGGTTTTCAAGTTTGGTTCTCTTAAAGGAAATGCTATACCCCTCCTGAGAGGTTTCACTTCATAAGTGCCCCCTGTTCAGTGAGTCACAGTCTGTGCAAAGTGCTTCATACACACTACCTCATTATTCCCCACAACAGTCCTGTGAAGATAGAGATGGTTAATATACCCATTCCATCTACGAAGCTACAGGTCCAATGCCCAAGGTTTCACAGCTACAGCTACGGTACCAACCCAGGATCATCTAATTGAGAAATCCTTTGAATAACCCGTAGAACAGTTTAGTTAACATTTGGGGCATTTTATCAAACTACTTTTCCTTGTTTAACCACTGGGGAAGGACCCTTGGGGAAAAAGTAATCATTACAGCATTATAGTGATGTGTATTCCATTAAGTAAAGAGCAAAGATGCATCCTTGGAGACCGCCGTCATCCACACCCCCATATTCCCAATTGCTATCTATGTACAGATGCGGAAGTTGGACAATGAAAAAGGCTAAGAGGAAAAAAAATGATTCGTTTGGAATATGGTGTGGGAGGAGGGCTCTGTAGATATCATGGACTGCCAGAAAGACAAGTGAGTCCTAGAGCAAATAAAGCCTGAAGCACAGCTGCAGGCAAAAATGACTAAAAAAAGCTGTCTCTTCCTTTGGGCACATCATGAGAAGGCGGGCTTCTCTGGAAAAGACAATAATGCTGGGGAAAACAGAAAGTAGCAGGAAAAGGGGAAGATTAATGATGAGATGGACTGACTGCATGAGCCTGCAGATGCTGAGCAGGGCTCTTAAGGAAAAGACACTGTGGACATTACTCATTCACAGGACTGCCAGGAGCCAGAGCCAGCTCAACAGCACTTGACACACATAGTGAAGACTTGCCCTCATTCCCATATACTGTGCTTTGCTTCATTAAATAATTTTTCCTGATTATGCAAGTAATTATAAAAATTCAAGAAATTTTGAAAGTATCTGAAAAAAACCTAAAAGGTTTGTGCCAGCAATGAATACGTATATATTTTTAAATGAATACAACATAAACTTTAGATATTATCTTGTATGATTCAGTTACACAATATCATTAGACTTCAAAATTTTATTTTTAATGTCCGATTTGTATTTAGAACATTTAATTAACCAATCATTTATCGCTAGACATGCAGATTGCTTACAATGTCTCACTTTTGTAAATAATGTGGCAATAAATACCCTTGTGGAAGAATTTGCTGTGTCATAAAATATCTGCTGCCAAATCATCCTCCCAAAAGATTACATATTACTTATACTCCCACATGAGAGGTATGCATGCCTGTTTTCTTAACCCTAACAGTGGCAATCAGATTTTAATCCTTGTCAATTTGGTAGGTTGACATGGGATGCTTTTAGAATTTGCCTTTCTTTGATTAATGAGTTGAACATGTTTCAGATGCTTATTTTTTCAATGTGAATTATCCTTTTTAAAAAATATATTTTTATTTACTTCAGAGAGGAAGGGAGAGGGAGAGAGAGATATAAACATTGATGAGAGAGAATCATTGATCAGCTGCCTCTTGCAGGCCCCCTACTGGGCATCAAACCCACAACTCAGGCACGTGCCCTTGACTGGAATCGAACCAGAGATCCTTCGGTCCACAGGCCTATACTCTATCCACAGAGCCAAACCAGCTAGGGCTGAATTATCTATTAAAGTAGGCCAAGTAGGCCAAGCCCTACTTTAATAGGCTCAGTGGATAGAGCGTCAGCCTGTGGACTGAAGGGTCCCAGGTTCAATTCTGGTCAAGGGCATGTACCTTGGTTATGGGCATATCCCCAGTAGGGGTGTGCAGAAGGCAGCTGATGGATGTTTCTCTCTCATCAATGTTTCTAACTCTCTATCCCTCTCCCTTACTCTCTGTAAAAAAAAAAATCAATAAAATATATTTTAAAGAAATATATTAAGTAGGCCAAAAATAGCTCCACAATAAGGAATGTTTCGTTATTGACTTATTTGAAAGAGGCTCTTCATATGTTCAGGAGATTTATCTTTGTCTTACATGGGTTACATAAACTCATTCCCGCCCACCCCAATTTATTTTTCATAATTAATGCTCAGAAATTTTTTTGAAAATTTCCTTTAAAAGCAACCTACTAAATATTAAGATGCAGAAATAAAGTATAAGGTAAGGACTAGAAATGTGTCAACCACCCTGTGATAACGTTCACATTTTCAGAACTCCTAATCTTCTCTGCCATGCACAAGACCACTACTAGGCCACAAAATTGCTGAAAGAGTTCCTTCTACGTGTCAGATATCATAGTAGATGCTGAAGAAACAGAGGTGAAAATAACAGAGTTTCTCCCCTCAAGCTTCTCACAATCTCAGCAGAGAGACCATCTGAGCTGTAAGAGCCATCTCGGAGATACTCAAAAAGTCTACATACCTTTCTCCTTCCTGACATTAAGGCATTAGACAAGCTTTAACTTAATAAGCTTAAACAACACTTCAAATTTGTTGTCTAAGTAGATGCTGACGGGAACGCCAATGGAAAACCTTCCATGCTCACCTATGTCACACACTCATACTCACAATGTAAGGCTCACAGCAGGCAGGTGTGAAGCTCGGGATGCTTCAACAGCGTTTTTTGATGAAGGGAAGTTAGTGCATCAATGTTTGTGTGCATGAGAGAAAAATAGGTCAGGTGACCAATAAAACCCCATACAAACCTTCAAACTCTTGTCCTTTTTTTATAGTTATACTTTCTCCATCTTATATCTATGTCGTTATTTACTTGGTGGTTTGGGGCAGGGTGTATGTATGTGTGTGTGTTTCATTCCAGAATTAAGCAGTAATGAAATGGTAAGGAGCATATAGAATTGCAGGGAGAACTGAAATATTCCCTACAACTGTTATGGTGGAGAACTCATCACTACTGTCAGGAGTAACTAAGAGGCGTTCAGAGAAAACCCAGAGAAGCCGAGGACTATTTTCTGGCATTGCCAGATTTTTACAGCAAAGCCCACTGCAGACTTGCAGATCATAAATCCTCTATGATATAATGTAGTTAGGCCCTTTTGCCAAGTTTCTTTTATTTGAAAAGCTGCCTTCAAATTTTCTTCTCTAATTATTGTACATATTTCATAAAACTTTGCTCTAAAAATCTCAGAGGGAAAATAGTTCATTTGAAGAAAACAAACAAAACCTGGGTAAAATACAAGGGATTTAGACATGACAGGATCAACTATCATTTGCCAAAACCCCTTTTTTTAAGGGAAAAAAGTTAACTAGGTCTTATTAACAGCAGCTAAATCACAATTCATAAATCAAATACTTACTGAGCTCCTATTTTGTTTTTGGGGTGGGTGTGTGTGTGTGTGTGTGTGTGTGTGTGTGTTTTGGTGGTGGTGGTTGTTTTAATTGATTTTTAAAGAGAGAGGAAGGGAGAGAGAGAGATAGAAACATCAATGAGAGAGAAGCATCATCAATCGGCTGCCTCCTGCACACCCTCACTGGGAATGGAGCCCGCAACCTGGGCATGTTCCCTGGTTAGGAATCAAACAAGTGGTCTCTTGGTTCCTGGGTCAAAGCTCAACCTCTGAGCCATACCAGCCGGGCCTGAGCTCCTATTTTGTACCAGGCACTGTACTTAAGTATTTGTGATACATCAGTGAACAAGGCAGATGAAGATTCTTGCCTTTAGAGAACCAACATACGGGGCGGGAGTGGTGTCAAGTGGAGGGCTCTGACAAAAAAAAAGATGCATCATGTTTGAAGACAATCAGTTTCATGGACAAAATTGGTAGAGTAGTGTCAGAGAGATAGGAGGGCCAAGGATAGAGTTTGGGGACAGGCTGCAACTTTAAATAGGGGGTGGGTGACATTTGAGCAAACTTTGAGGTGAGAGTTTAGACTTAGAGATAAGCAGTTGTGGGGCCTCAAGGGCAAGCATCCTATGCAGATCTGAGGCCAGCGTGTCCAGAGTGACGTGAGCAGTGCAGGAGAAGATGAGACCAGAGAGGTGATGGTGGGGGTGCTCTGTGGACCACTGGGAGGACCCTGGCTTTTCCCCTGCGTGAGATGAAGTAACATTATCTGACTTGTGATTGAAAAGGATCATGCCGGCTGCCGGGTTGAGAACAGAGTGGGGCACGAGAGAAGAAGCAGGAAGACCAGTTAAAAGGGACCGAAGCTGATAGCATCAGGAAGACTCCTGGCAGAAGCTACCATGGTAGTTAACAGACGCTACTATTCCTTTCATTGTGAACAAAGGCCAAATCTGCAATTTGTGATCTTGGCATCCTGCAACCTTGCCACAGCTCATATCAGTTAACTAAGACCTGTCACTAGCCATGCATTTTTCCTTTAGGTTGCAATTTTCTCAGTACTGACATAACTGAGGTGGCTTTGTTTTCACAGCCCTTTATTGTGAAGGGACCCTCCTTTACTACCTTTGAATCCCTATTGCCTGAAACACAGGACTCAGTTTTATTGACTGAGTGAATAGTGGACTCATGCTTTTTTTGGTTGGGATACTTCCTGCCTAGACTATTTAAGAACCTCGTTCCCTGCCCATCCCCACTGGTTTAGTAATGAGAGGAACCCCTCTTATCACTAAAGCTCTGCTTCCATCTCTTTACTGCTCTGAAACCTTCAAACTCTCTTCTGCATCTAAGGGTAACACCCAGACATCTTAGCCCAGTACAGAAGGCTTTGTAGAACCAGCTTCTCAAATGAATATCTTGCCATCTTCCATCCCACAGGAAATCTGTTCCAACCTTTTGCCCAAATACTTTGTCCCTTCTCAATGCGAATCTTTCCCTTGTGCTCCACCCCACCCTCTCCCACAGCTTACAGAAATCCTATTCACCCCAAGGCAATACAGTAGTCCCCCCTTACCCATGACTTCTCTTTCCACGGTTTCAGTTCCCCGTGGACAACTAAAGTCCAACACTATTAAATGGAAATTTTCAGAAATAAACAGTTATTAAGGTTTAAATTGCATGCTATTGTCAGCAACATGAGATCTCATACCATCTGCTCCTTTCCACCCAAGCCATGGATCATCCCTTGGTCCAGTGTCTCCACGCTGTACACACTCCTGGCCCGTTAGTCACTTAGCCATCTCAGTTAGCAGATCAACTGTCTTGATATCATGGTGCCTGTGTTCAAGTAACCCTTCTTTTACTTAACAATGGCTCCAAAGTATAAGAGTAGTGATGCTGGCAATTCAGATATGCCAAAGAGAAGCCATAGAATGCTTCCTTTAAGTAAAAAGGTGGAAGTTCTTGACTTAATAAGGGAAAAAATCATATGCTGATGTTGCTAGATAAAAACAAATCTATCCATGAAACTGCCTAGTTTATAAATTAAACTTTATCATAGGTATATAAGTATAGGAAAAAGACATAGTACATATAGAGTTTAATACTATCTATCCTCAATTTCAAGCATCCACAGGGGGTCTTGAAAGGTATCCCTCATGGATGGGGGAGGGGGCACTGTATCTCTTTTGCCTCTGCCACCAAGGTGATTGCTCCCACCCTGCCTTATTCCCCAATCCAAGTAAGAACTGTTGGGGCCAAATGCAGCTCAGATGTCTCTGAATCCCTTTTCACAGCCTCAACAAATCACACAATTAGTAGTTTTTTACTGGCAACCTGCTCTTGTGAGATTATTTCAAGTTAATGAACAGTGCTGTGTCTGACTGTAGACTTTGCTATGTGGGTGTTTGAGGGAATCATGGGAATGGACAAGGTTAGCAGGTGAGCAAGTGAACAGCGACTGCTCAGTGCAGAAAAGGATAGCAAAGCTCTATCAGGTGTTATTGGAATCTAAGAGGAAGCAAAGCAGGCACGGTGTGTGGGGAGCTATGGGAGGCAGGAAGTGAAAACCAGAGTGAACTTCTGGAGGCAGAGGCCCAACTCAAATGTCCTCAGGGCCATGTCAGAGTTAGCTATGCAAGAAGAGAAGGGATATTCAAAGCAGAGGGGACAGCATAGTCAGAGACATACAAAGTAGGCAGGGAACCACAAGGAGCTCACTCTGCCATAAGGTTGGAAGCATGTGGGAGACTATGAAAGGGGGATGGAATATCAATGGGAGCCAGATATTCATTGAGGACCGTCAAGGTTTAAGTACATGTCAGGATACAAAGAACTAAGTTACAGAAACATTTATAAGATAGGATCTTGAACAATCTTCACAAACAGATAAAAAGCCCTATCCTATATAATAAAAGGCTAATGTGCAAATTGACCAAACGGCGGAACGACCGGTCACTATGACATGCACTGACCACCAGGAGTCAGATGCTCAATGCAGGAGCTGCCCTCTGGTGGTCAGTGCACTCCCACAGGGGAGCAACGCTGAGCCACAACCCATGCTGATGATGGGAGCCTCTCCCACCTCCACGGCAATGCTAAGGATATCTGACTGACAGCTTAGGCCCGCTCCCCAGACATCCCCAAGGGCTCCCAGACTGCAAGAGGGCATAGGCCGGGCTGACCACTCGCCCCCCCCACCACCACCAGTGCATGAATTAGAACTAGAACACTGTAACTAACTCAATTTAGAACAATTCACAGAAATGCTTATCATATTAGATTGTTTCCTTTTTTTTTTTTCCATAAAAAAAGTATGAGGAAAAAAATGCATCTTCCCAGTCTCTCCCATTCTCTTTCACCTAATGAGACTTTCCAAGGTTTAACAAATAATTACAACACACAAAAAGAGTCAGTGCTGACCACTGGGGAAACTAGCAATAACATGAATGGTTTCCTCTTGTCCATACATACATAACATAAAATACAGCAAGGACAACACATGAGAGAGAAAGCAAACTTGGCAGTAGAGGAGCTGAGGCCATTCCAAAGCACACATGAACCACCCCACACTCACTACCACATTATATGTGATAATGCCATTGAAAGTTTCCAACTAATAAGTCCCAGGTCTTAAAAAATAAGGGATACAGATGTTGAATGCTACGCATTCTAAATGTCATATTCATTTTCCTGGGCTTTTCCTCCAGGGGTGTAAGGAATGTACTTTTAAGCTTGTGTATTTAAAGAAAAATACTCAAGGCTGTTCAGTCCTTTGGTCCTGAGCCTTTTAATGTAATCTGTGCACCTAAAATATATTCTGGCCCACGGATTCCACAGTATTTTAAAAATGGAATGGCCATGTTTGAATAGGAATAAAACAGTGTTCAGTAGGAAACTTTTAAAAGGACCTACTCATATAATATATCCAGCGCCTGCTGGCTATTACGACGACAACCAAATAGCTTTTCTCTAAACAGCCTCTATTATGGCCACATTTCTGGCCACTTGAGGTGTACTTTGAGGTCTTATGCCATTATTACTGAATCCTTCATTCCCTCCATGCCCACTTCACTGCTTGCAAGTCCTAATGCTCTCTAAAAGCACTCCAAATACAGGACATGAAGTCCTGCGGCATTTGTTTTATTTTTAAATTTAAACCACTATTTGGTAAATGCCTTAATGTAGTTTACAGGTTGGGTAAAGGAACTGAAAAGAAAATTTGGCATTCTAGGGTGATGGTGGCTTGTTAATTCAGGAATTAAATCCTGGTACAAAGTCACCTTTCCTTCCTTAAATTACTAACAATCCCATAACAGTAAAACTCTGTGAATATTTTCTATTGTTAGATATGCAAACCTCTACAGTGGATCAGAGCTGACTAAATGAATCACCTTCAATCTTGTTACGTATTTAAAGAAAGAGACTAGAAGAGAAAACTTTTTCTCTTGAACACTTGTAACACAAAACCTGTTTTCTCCCTGGGAATTCTACAAGAATGAGAATGGGTATAGGCAATTTACATTTCAATGAAAAATACTGCTTGGAGTGAACTGTTCTTTCCAACCAGCACAAACTGAGGCAAACACAGGGTAGGCTGCCCACAGAGCTCGTCACACAGTATGTGAAGAGCTAAGAAATTTCCCTGCAGCCAGTTAGCACAGTCTCATTTTAAACCGAGTTTTCTTGACCATACGTGGTGTGTGTGTGTGCAGTATGTGTATGTGGGGTGTGGATGTGTGTCAAAGGGAGTGTGGGTGATAAAGGACATGAGGAATAGGAGTCAGAAATAACCCTCATGAAAACAATAGCTTAATTCAACCTCTAATGAGCTCAACTGAATTTTATCAAGATCGAGTATTATTTTCAAATAGTGTATGTAGAAGAGGTCGGAGAGAAAGATGAAAGGACATCTTAACTGGCAAAAGATGTTTTCCTACAAAGTGACTTCTTGACCCGAGAAGTGGCAGAAAAGCAAGGGGTGAAGGTTACAAGACAAAACTGTACTGTTTAAACCCAAAAACACAGAACAGGTGCCACTCCCTGCCAGGACCATGTGTGGTGTTAGAAATGAAGGGCGCTTTCTGCTGCCACCAGGCATTCCACCTGAACAGCTTTTTCACAGGTCAGACTGTGAAAACGGGTGTTTCCCGAAAGTCTGTCACCACGAGGCAAGGAGGGAGGGAGGAATGAAGCTGAATCAGGCCTCAGCTGGAAAGGAGCGTAGAACATAATGGAAGAGCTCAGGGATGGAAGGCTGGCCTCACATCTGGAGGTCACTCTTTCCCCGTCATGTGACCTTGAATGATTACTGGACTTGTTCTCACTGGCTTCCTAACTGAAGTCAGCAATAACACTACGTCACAGGACTGCTGTGGGACTGGATGTGACAAATGAACATGAAACTTAGCTGGGAGCTTGCCTTTCAAGGTATGTGATATTTATTAACTCCTGTCTGTCCTGCCCAAACCCATACACCAAGAGAATCTGGAAGCAGAGACTTTTGCCTCTTGCTTTGAATCTAACAGATGGCTAATCCTCTTAATACAGGCTGATGGATTCACCTGGCCTTATAGGGAAAGAGCAGGCCGAATGCCTCTTCCTCTGAGGCAACAAGTACCTTGTACCTTCACACCACCCTATGGAAGCAAAACTTTAAACTGCTCCCCAAAATGTTTTTTACATAAACAGGACAGATCCCAGAAACACGAATCTCAGTTTCTCTTCCCTTTTCCTAAATTGGGATGTTTGCAGACCAGAATAATTTTATTTGTCATCCAGAACCAGAGAAGCCTTTATAGGGCAATTATTAAGTTAGATCTTACCCTACTACCCGCAGCAATCTTAAAAGATAGGAATTCACTATATATTGTTTTCTCCCTGATGTTATCAACTGATAATTCTTAAAAAGAGAATACTTAGTGTCTAAAAGAATAAAGGTTTGAACTTAGCTGTGATTAATAGATATAAGGCACAAATGCTGTGGCTTGTTTGATGTTGAAGAGTAAAGTAATTGCCACTTGCAGAAATTTCTCCTTCCTTTCAACTCATACTTATAAGAATTTAAAGGAGGATTAGGAACTGACAAACATTGGACACCAAGTCCCTAAAGAAACTGTGTGCAAACTTCTACAGCAGATTTTATATCCATTGTTACTTCTGGTCCTCACAGCAGTCCTATGATGTAGGCATTATCCACCCGTCTATTAGGAAATGAAAGAGGTTTGGTAATCATTCAAGATCACGTGCCTAGAAAAAGGTGACCCCCAGACGTGAGACCAGGCACCTACATGCTCGCACCGTCACAGAGCTCTGACCTCCTTTCCTCTTGGGCCTGCTACAGCCTTCTACCCTCCTCATGTAGGGCTTCCCAATATGGTTCCATCATTTTGAATTGTGAAATCACTGGGCACATTCCATGTGTTGAGTGTTCAGATTTGTTTTCTAAATCATTGCTTCAGTTCAGCTTTGGGTTTTCGGTTCTCTAAGAGACCACTCCACATAACCTCCTCACTAGGACAGAGTGGAGAACATACACACACAGTGTCTGGCAAATGTGTCCCCAACCCCAACCCAGGTGTTCCCATTCCCAGCCCTCACACAGAATGAACAACTGTGAACTCTCTGAGAGCTGAAAGTCAGGAAATTTAATTCCTGAGAAGTAGAGAACTAAGACTAACTAAGATTACTGTGACATCACTCGAGTCCCTTCCTCTGGGCATGGCTTCCTTCTCCTCTTACCTGTGACTACAGGGAGGATCACTCAGATAATCCAGGAAAATCTCCTATTTCAAGACCCTTAATTTAAATAGTATTTTTAATTTAAAAATTTTTAATTATAATTTATATTCAATATTACTGTGTATTAGTGTGGTTTTTAAAAATTCTTTTTTGTCTAAAATATTACACGTTTCCTTTCTCCCCCATTGACCTCTCCCCGGCCATTTCCACCCCCTAACTGTGTTTTTCTTTTTAATCACTGAATTGGAACATTCTTCTGTGCTGCCAAGATCCATAAGATTTCAGATAATTTGCAAAACATTCATTTAAAAAACGTCCACGCAATTAATTGATAGGTATTCAAAATACTTAGTCAAAGGCAAACAGAAAGAAGCATCTGAGGTGCTGATAACTGTGCCACATAAATTGATGAAATTTATGTTTCAGAGGGAAAATGTGAGTTTATTTTAACATAAAGCAGTATGTTAATATAATTCTAAAGTACAACTCACATTGCAAGCTAATCTTCTATGGGTAAAATCATACTGGAGGGAGAAGATAAATTGGGTAGAATTTTAAATCCATGTTTTGTAGATGTGAGTAGAATCTAACTGATGCTGTCTCTGCATAGGATGAACTTGTAACCAAATGAGATTTATTTTACTTAAAGGATGGCTAAAAATTCCCATGATAAGCTGTTCAAGCTATAAATCTTTTGTATTTTTCATCCTTATCAATTTTCCATGGAGATTCAGCTGAGTATTTTTATACCAAAGCTAACTCTGTCTCTATATTTAAATGCAATTCAAGCATCTTTTACTTTGAATTAGTATCAACTCTCAAATTCTCCAAAATTACCATAGCAACTCCCACAAATATGGCCTTGGCTGGATTTTTAAGGGGGGAAAAAAGATAAATGTAAACATTAAGAACCAAGTTTTTCTTTTTTATTTAATATGTTTTTATTGATGAGAGAGAGAGAGAGAGAGAGAGAGAGAGAGAGAGAGAGAAGGAAAAAGAGAGAGGGAGGGAGGAGGGCAGGCAGCGAGAGAAACATCAATAAGTTGCTTCCTGCCCTGACCAGTTTGGCTCAGTGGATAGAGCGTTGGCCTGCGGACTGAAGGGCCCCAGGTTCGATTCCGGTCAAGGGCATGTACCTTGGTTGCGGGCACATCCCCAGTAGGAGGTGTGCAGGAGGCAGCTGATCGATGCTCTCATTCATCGATGTTTCTAACTCTCGATCCCTCTCTCTTCCTCTCTGTAAAAAATCAATAAAATATATCTTTAAAAAAAAAAAAGTTGCTTCCTGCAGGCCCCCTGCCAAGAATTGTGCCTGCAACCCAGGGATGTGCCCTGACCAAGAATCAATCCAGTGACTTTTTGGTGCATGGGAAGACACTCAACCAAACGAGCCACAATGGCCAGGGCATGGGACCAAGTTTTTACAAAAATGTTATAAACCAGAAAAGTGTACATATACTCTCAGAAAGTCATTGACAATCCTACTACTAGGCTATGAGAAACTCAAAATTCAGACTCAAGGTCTAAAAAACAATTGGAAAAGATCATACCCCCAATTCCAAATCCAGGAGCCACAGAAAATATGACTTGTCGGATGGCACACATCTGTTCCCTAAATGGAGCCACTCTGGGGCACTGAAGAGAAGGTGCGCCTGGTTGAAGGCAGAATGGTGCTCAGGGATCTGCCCAGAGCTGCTCTGACACCCAACTCTGCCCATTTCTCCTATGACCACACAGAACCCTGACTATAAAAACCCCAGTCACTAGGACCCCACACTTAGGACTTTAAGAACTAACCACTGCAAATGTTAATACTAGTTTCACACACACACACACACACACACACACACACACACGGAATCTAAGAGTTGTTTATTCACTATTGCAATGAAAATGTAGCAACTGAAAATTCTTTCCTTACAGGGTGGGGAATGAGGACCTACAACTAATAAAAAACATTTCCAAGCTATTACAGCTAGTGTTTGGCTGTACATGTGTATATGCATGCATGCTGTGTGATAAATCTTTACACATCAAAAGGGCTCAAAATACTCCACAAAAAAATATGTACACAGGAAGCATTATCATCTGAAGAACTGAATTCTGGCCTAGGTTCAAAAAATTACTTTAGTTTTCTTGCCTCTTTGCTCATTAGCATCCCACCTTAGAGTGCTAAAGAGATGAATTCTTTTTTTTTTTTTTTTTTAAATTAAGCCTGATGCACTTAGCTACTGCTTCATGGGGTGGAGCAGAAAACGCACTCCATATTCTCACACCTACCAATGGGATGGAGAAACACCCCAGAAAGGAATGTGCACGCGGTGCTCAGAGCGGGAAGAAGAGCATCAAGCAGGTGGAGAGAGAACAGTCACAGCTCCAGACATCCCACACTACCTGAGGGGCTTTCCAGAGCCACCTGTCACAACCTGCCCTGCCCACATCCGTAACGACAGCTGGATTAGATTATTCATATGAACCAAAGTCCAACTGAGCACCTGGGTGAAGCAGCCCCCATAGCCTTTATAGCACATGAAATCACATCCTCTATTTTGGATTCTTTGAAGTCTGACTTGGCTCTTTCTTTGGGGCTGAACTTCAACTTAGGTTTCAAAGCCAAGGCCCCTCTGATGGCACATCTGGGCCCAAGATGGAAGTCATTTTAACCACCACACCTCTGACAAGAACCTGCTGGAAAACATGTCCTATAGAACGACAGGAGAAGAAATTATAATCAATGACAGTCTCAGCCTGCAAAAAACTTGCACTCCCGACAGCTTTCATTGGGCAGCCTTCTCCCCTCTACCCACACTGCAGCCCCATTACCTCCATACAATAATCATGACTCCTAATTCCAGAAGGATTCACAGGACAGAAAAGCTGTTTTTATTATTATTCCCGTGACTCTTTGCCCATCCTGTAGCTCCTCCTGGCAGTCTTCTTGAGCGCTAAAATGTTGTTATTTGGAGTCATTTCCCAAACCCCCCAATTCTGCTTGACTGACATGGTGGAGATGGACATGGGGGTAGGGGAGAAAAGAGGCATCAGGACTAGGACAAGGAGACACAATTTTACGACTGGTCTTGGGAAGAGCAGACATACATCTACACTTGACCTAAGGGGCAGTGGCGGAAAGATGGAAGGGGGAATGGGGTACTGAGTAGAGCCTAAATGAGACTGATTTCAGTGCTCCAGGTGGCAGGAGAAAACCTGCAGCTTTACGTACCTGACTCAAAGGAGTCCAGTTTACCTGCTGCCCAAGTCACTTCTAACAGCCAATGACCAACTTCAAGCCCTGCCCAAGGCAGCAGGTCAAAGGGTCAACACTTTCCAAACACATTTTTCTTCCTTTTCAGTAAGAATTATATTTAAAACCTGGATTTGCTCTGCCAACAGTGATCAACATATTTCTTTAATGGATGCCCTACTGTAAAAAGGTGTAACTAATCAACATGTGTGTCCAGGTTTAAAAAGGAATTTCCTACTCTCCTTATGCTATAAAAAAAAGGGCCTGCATTTGGAATTGAAAATACTGTTTACAGAAAGGAGAGCCCAGCCCAGCTTGTTCATATGTACTCATTCTTCCCCGAATAGACCTACTCCACCTCTGTTTATGCCACATGGAAGTAAATGTGCAAACAGTGTCAATAAAAGGCTGCTGAGGGCACACATTCTTTGACTCTAATTAAGCTGGGGTGCCTGGCTCACAGCTGTTTCTACCTACTGAAAATGTTTTTGTAATAAACAATGGAGTTTAAGAGGCATTTTGTTCCATGTTTTAACTCTTGATAATTTACATCAATATAGTGCTCAGCTCTCAGCCTGCTTTTCACATCAGGCTATGATGTAGGTGTGAAAGATATTCCTGGACCTGGCTCACGAATAAGGAGGCTGAAACACTGAGATTGTGCTCTGCTCAAAGTCACTCAGGTACTAACAGAACCAGGGAGGGGGAAATCAACTGAGGTTTACACACTTAAGAACAAAATCAGCATGTCACCTCCACACCTAACTTCAAGTCCAGGCCAAATGAAAACAATGAGCCTGCTTATTTTATTATAATAAAAGAGAAACATGTAAATTGACCATCCCTTCGCTATGCTCACCAGCCAATCAGGAGTGAATATGCAAATTAACCTGAAAAAGATGGTGGGTTAATTTGCATACACAGGCATTGGGTGGAGAGCAGAGCAGGAGAATCAGACACTTGGTGGGCTGTGGCTCCCTAGGTCACTCCCTGCGCAGGGAGCACCAGGAATTCTGGGAATAGTTCTGATGGCAGTCCCAGGGTCAGAAGTGGAAGCCCAGAACGTGGGGAGCACCAGGAATGCTGGGAATTATAGTTCTGGTGGCAGACGGATCACCTAGACACTAAAACAAAGTGAGCCTGGAGCAAATTACTCTTGTGGTTGGGAATGGAGGGAAAGCGAAGATGAGAGACATAAGTGAAATCAGAGTGTCTAGGAAAAATTAAAGGGAAGATATCCTAAAACTTCCAGAAAATCTCCACCAATGAAGCATAGAAAAAAAAAGCCTCTATTATTCTGTGAGCAACAAACCAAACTGGGTTGGGGTCTCAGACAATTCACTCATATGATTGCAAAGACAAACAGAAACTCCCGGATTGGAGAGGCCTCCCCAGAGGGCTCCCAAATTGGAGAGGGTGAAGGTTGGGCTGAGGGGACTCCCTCCCCTCCACCCCTGGCCCCCATGAACGAATCTTCGTGCACTAGGTCCCTAGTTTTATTATATAACATTGCTTTGATAACCAGAAAACTACATTTTCTCTTGTCTCTGCAGCTGTACACAATCAATCTTCCTGTGAATGAAATTTAGAAGATGCTTGCCAGGGTAGAAAGAGAGCATCCTTCAGGGCCTTTGTAACAGTAGAGACATTGTTTTTAGTCTCGGGTATTAAAATGTTGATATTGGGCCTATTTCCATCTTCTCTATGTTTGTGCCACCCATCTCCCCCTCCCATTAGCTCCACCCTTCTAAATTAAGCATTGTGGACAGGTCTTAATTTAACTCTGTTGAGTCTAAAAATAAGACAGCCCATTTTGTCACAGTCCATCATTAAGTCCTTTATTAAATAAGAGAACAGCACAAAAGCTGCCCACAGAAAGGCCTATTGACCAGAGGTGACTTTCTGATCACCACTTTATCAGCATCCTTTCTGGTTACTTAACTTCATAGACAAAACAAGAGATCAGAGGCAGAGGACGAAGTGGCTTGGTGTCACCATTCCTCCTCTACAATCTCTCCCCACAAAGATGCTATATGATCCACTCACCTTGAGAAAGGTGAGGAGGGTGCATATACAGCTGGAAACAGAAGAGGCCCTGGCCAGGTAGCTCCATTGGTTAGAGCATTGTCCACATACACCAACCAAGACAGATTCAATCTCTGACTAGGTCACATTAAAAAAGCAGCCAATGAATGCATAAATAAGTGTAACAACAAACTGATCTCTCATTCATATTTCTCTCTCTCTCTCTCTCTCTCTCTCTCTCTCTCTCTCTCTCTCCTCTACTCCCTCCCTTCCTCTATCTAAAAAGAAATCAATTAAAAATTATTAAAAACAGAGGAGAGAGAACATTGTATGCTACTTAGTATTCCCTTAGGTCTGTTAGCAAGTTCATTTTTGTTCCAAATGTGAGTATGGGAAGAAAATTAAGGGAGAATAAACTCAAGTTCACCTCATTGATGAATTCTCCATTTTGACCCTCTGAGAGCTTTACTCTGCTTCCAATGAACTTCTGAGATCACTACATCATGCACTCAGGCAAATCGACCTTCCCGCTCTGTGCCAGGCCCTGGGGGTAGAGAGTCAGAGCTCCCGACAGCTGGGAAAGGACAGGGTGTAGTAAAAGTTACCATAAACGGGATTACATGCAATGAAAGCAGGACGAGGACCTAAGGCAAAACCGAGAAGGGAATGATTAACCACAGGAAAACTTCCAAAGAGTAAGGCAAGGGTGGGCTGCTGTGCGAGGCAGGAGGTGCCATTCCATCCTGTTGGCAATGTGGAGCCAGTAAAGATCTTTAGCAGGAAAGACTTGATCAAACTTGAAAATTAATGTTCAGACAGAAAATTAATGTTCTTCAACCAAGGGCTGACCAAGAGACAGCACCTTGTATATTACTAAGGCAGGCTCAGGACAGTGTCAGGAAGTTTGTCCAGCAGCAGGCTGAACCCTGCGTGCTTCATGAAATCAATTGCATGGATCACAAGCAGCATTTTCTGAGAAAATAAATTAGAACAGAGCAGTAATTGTCAGAGCATGTTGCATGGGTAACATGAAGTGCTGCTTTGTTAATCTCTGTTGTTTATAAAAGTTGACACACATGCACACTTTGTCACATAGGTAGCCAGGAACATGTTATAAAACTTTTATTCTGGGTCACATGGGCTTAAAGTGTAAGGGACAGCTAGGGAATTAGTAATAAATCAGTAACAGAAGATCTCTAATGGCCCCCTACCATAGTTAAATAAATCTAAGCTTGTTTTTGCAGTGGTTTCAGTCTTGTACCAACTCTGATAAAAGTGCTGACCCGTAAACACTCTTGGATATAGTAATTCATCTCACTCCTCTTTAGACACACTCCAAATCTACCACCTCCTTCTGATAAGCCTCTGAAATTCTTGACCTGTTGTAAAAATGTAATTCTTCTATATTCTCAGCTTCTTGTTTATACTTTCCCCACCTACTTGCCTTAGTAGAAATCTGGCTTTTCCCTCTCATAAACCAGGGCTGGTCGTTCCCCAAATTTTCTTAACTCACAGCCTGAAGAAGGTAGGGTCATAACCATTCTAGTTGGACTTTCTTTCTTCCAGGCCATGTCCTATCACCTCTGTTCCAAGTCCTCTGCCCGCAACCTCATTCCTATCTCATTCAAACCTTGTCACTTTTTTCCTGACCTCCAAGACTCTCTTTTCTTGCCACAATCACTGTGCGCCTCACACACTGACCCCTGCTTGGGGGCTTTAAGAATGTGGATGACCTTGGGCACACCTAAGCTGTAGCTTAAAGAATTCCTCCTCTATCCTAACGCTCCACCACTTCAAGCCCCACCACACCTTGGACCTTATCACTTCCCAGAAATACTCCACTTTGGCGGTCTAAGTTTCCAAATCTCTGATTGTAGCTTCTGTTTACCCACTTCTCTACTTCCGTATTCTTATTGGTCCTTCCCTTCCTCCTCATCATAGGTGGTTCCTGATTCCCCATCCATTGCCCCACTCCATCTTATTCATCTGGCTTCGCAAGCCTCCTTATCCAGATGGGACCTCAAGGCCGCCCCATGTGAGTGATGCTCACATTAACACCCCAGGGTCCTTGTTTCCATGACTTCAAAGCTAATAGCCAACTGCTGAGCCTACTTAGTTACCCCATTCACCTTTTCATCTTTTTGGAAAAATTCACATGACCATGCTGATTGGTTCCACAAGGAAAAATCTTCGAAATTGCTCAGGCTTGTGGGTAGAGGCATGGGTGAAAAGGGGAAGGGGTATGTAAGTCAGCAATACTATGGTAAGTTTACACTGTGACAGGTGATTATTAGAACAACTGGTGTGCTCACATTGTCAGGTATAAAAATGCTCAATCGATATATTATACAACTGAAAGTAATATAACCATTATAAGATTGTATACTAAGCATGCTGAAAAATAAAATAAACAAATAAGTAAAAATGAAAACAAACAAAAAAACTGCCCAGGCTTTCTATCCAACCTGGCTGATGTACTATCATTTCCACTGTAGCAGCTGTTTCATTCCTCCATCCTCCCATCCTCCTCTCTTCAGCATAAGACAATCCTCAGTACCTTTCCTCTCCCCCTCGCATGTTCTTTTCATCTGAGCTGGGGTGGAAACGCTGGAGCACAGTGGTTGTGGCAAGAAAAGATGCTGTTCCTTCCCTCTTGAGAGCATAATGCTTGAACTTCAGTGTGCATCAATGTTTACCACAGCAATTTGTTGCAATGCAGACCCCAGAGCTCACTTCACAGAGACGGATTTGCAGGAACTGGAGTGAACATGAGAAGCCTGCATTTGCACAAACACCCCTGTGACCCTGATGCAGGTGGTAAACGAATTTGAGAATCACTGCCCAAAGTCACTCTTTCACTCAGATGACGTAGCTGCCTCAACTTTTGCCCTGTGAAATATCGGAGGCAGAAACATGTATATCACAATTATCAAAGCAAACAAAACAAAACAAAACAAAACACCTTAAACATTAAGTCAAACAAGACTGAATGAGGAGAGTAAGAAAATGACTAGAACTGTTCATTCTTGAATTCCTGTCCTAGCACTTAAACAGATTCAAGTTACTTGGCAAAAAAATAAAAGATATACGATATAAATTCAATATGTAACTAAAAGCAAACTTAAATTGATTTTATCAAACAACGTAAGTTTAACATTTTTATTTATTTTTTATAATTTCACCATTGACCTTCCTACTAATACTTTTTCTAATCAACATGATTTAGAGAGAATCACGAGAACAAACAGCAATTGTCAGCCAGGAGACCTAATCCCAAACCTACCGCTAACTCCACAGATTAGGAGTTGATGAACTTCTCTGAGCTTTGGTGTACCTAAACACAAAATGGGGATTTGCACTCTCTTAGAGGAAAGTAAGTGTTCAAACCAAAAGAGCAATGGAAGAACATACTTCATTCTACAAATGGAAGGGGAAAAAATCATTCTGTGACAAAACTTGTACAAATGTTTTCCCACTGCCAGTCCTCCACCCCCTTCCAATCCCTCTATGCCTTGAAAAATGACACTTTTTTATGATTTTTAAGCATCTCAGCATGGAGTAGCATCTGGTGGTGAGGTTCATACAGGAAGGAAGAGATCTCTGCGGTGTTTGCTATTCATACCTTTTGATGTCTCAACAAAAAAGCAAAGCATTCTTCCAAACCAGTCATAATAAAGAAGACAATGGATAAATTGAATGTAGAAATCAGAGCTAACCAAGAAGCAGCACCAAAAGTATCTTGGGTGAAAAGAGAATAAAGTCTACATCACTGAAGAGGGAAAATTCCTACTAAAATTTTTAAAAGACTAGTAGAAAAAAGACAGAGAAAGAAAGAGACAGAAGGAAGGGAGGGAGAACACAAGGCAAATTCTTCCCAGAACTACCAGTTATACGTGACAGTTAAAACAAAACAAGCAACCAACAGAAAAGAGATGGGGGGAGGAAAAAGGATAAGGAAACCAAAAAATGACAATGGATAATTATGTTGTGCTAATTTCCCCAAAATTCAGGTACAGCCATAACAGAGTTAGTCCATAAAGAATCTGAAAACCAAGACTACCAAAACCAAAGTTTTGAATTTCCAATACAGATACAATCAAAACACATCAAGAAGAGTCAGTTTTGAAGCACATAGGCTTTGAAGTCAGACAGACCTGGGTTGGATTAAGTCATCTGTTGGCTGTGATCTTTAGATAAATGACTTAAGTTTTTTCCAGAATTTGGTTTCTCCATCTATAAAATGGGGATAACCCTGTGTTGAGTGCTTGGGTACCATGGCTGGTGAAAGGACAACCATGTGATAACCTTTGCAGTAAAGTACATTGGAAATCATGGAAAATTCCAAACCTCTCTCAGCTCTCCCACTTCGAAGAGCCTGAGAAACAAATATGAATTCTTTGGCTGGAGATGATTAATATCAATTATTTTAAAATACCAGCATTTCTGAGAAGTTAAGCTTTTATCTGTCAGATCACAGCTGATTGGTACATGTCCAACACATACCCAAGGCTAGAATACAAAATATGTGAAACTAAGATCAAAAAGTCTCCCAACGGCAGGCTCAGCTGATGGAGACCACACATTGTGTCCCACTGAGTCTGATAAGCAGTGCCTGGATCTGTCCCAAAGCATCTGACCTCCCAATGTCAGTTCTCCATATCCAATCCCTTGCCACATGCTGTGACTTCTCCCTTTACATCCACAATATCTGACTCTTTTACTCCAGGATTCATGGCACAATTCCTGGTAACCACGCAGCTGGACCTCAGTACCAAGGTTTTCCGCAAGGCCCCAACTGCAAGCACCACAGCCTGGCTAGCTGGTACCATATTTACTTGGATTCCATGGAGACACCCATTAAGACCACATCTCATCCTCTCCCAGGCTTCATCTGACGAACCCATTCTCCTTGAAGGTTACTCCCTGTCCCTTTTGGTGGGATGTCCCTGTGGTGTGACAGGCCCTGGCCCACCAAAAAAGGTCCTAGACCTCTCAGGCATATGGTTTTCCCAGGGCAAGCTCACCCAGGAGCCAAACCCTGAGAAGGACCCCTGCTCTCAACCCAGCTATGCCCCCTACGCCACCAGCCTGCCTGCCAGCAGCTGCACAGAACAACCCCTATTTCATCTTATTTCCTTGGACAGCCGAGGTGAGGTCAGTAAGAGAGCAAGGAGAAAAATGCAGTTACCTTAGAAACAGCAAAACTATTTATGTTTAGAAAATGCAGTTAAGAATCCCTTAAAATTTCATTAATATTTTGTATAGAGCAATGACATGTCTTACTTAATGAGTTTGATTACTAAGAAAGATATTTTCCTACAATTCCAAGTTTCTATCAGCACTGCTTATGAGCACAGCCCTGGGCGGCAAACTTGGAAATAGGACAGGGAAGTCCCAGTGCAAAGAGGAAATCCAGTGGATTCTCCAAAGAATTTCCCAGTGATAAGATTCTTTTTCTTAAAGTAATCACAAATACTCAGTGTTAAGCCAATCCACACTCAATGGGTCTCACTTGCTGAAACATTTGAAATACTTCTTTCAAATCCAATTCTCGAATTCACTACAGTCACACACCCACTTAACGATGGGGATATGTCCTGAGAAATTCATTCAGCTGTGGGCAAATTTCATTGTTGGGAACACCATGAGCACCCTTACACAAACCTAGAAGTATAGCCTACAGCTGTAATTGGATGTGCTGTACTCCTCTTAGGCTGGCAGCGAGGGGGTTTGTTTACACCAGCCCTGACAGATGGTTTTCTTTTTGTAATGCAAGTGCCTGACTTTTAGTCTTGACTGGCAAGACATACACTTCAAGGAAGACTATCTAGAATAAATACATTGCCAGCCACACACTAGATAGAGGTGGGCGGCACCCCTGCACCCTACTGAGGCACCTTTGGTTTAAACATCTTGGTTGATTTTGATAACTGACTATTTGGGCTACTGGGTTTTTCCCTTTCCCATGCTTTAAATTCCCACTCTTCTGTTTTAAATTCATCAATAAGAGCCCAAGAATCCCTAGCCATCTCCTATCCCCAATCCCAATAAAAGTAGAACCCCAGGCTCTTGCACTATGTGTTTCTTTGCCCTCGACCTTGACATGTGCCCCCTGTAATACCTAGGGCCTGTAAATAGTCAACTCTTGTTTTTTCTATAGAACTTGCTAATGGCTATCACTAAAGGGCATCTTGCAAGCATAATAAAAACCACAAGGGTCGGTCCAGTGTTAACACTGGTTTAGAAAGGAGAGATGGCTGTGGAAACCACACAGGTGAGTGCCCCCAGGCATTTTTAGCCATAGCATTCCTACTGCTGGACTGAGACCTGCACAACACAGTGATCCGCTGCTCTGAGACATTTCCAAGGCTCTGATGCCACTCAGCACTCAGCAACAGGAATTTTTCAGCTCCACCATGTAGAGTCTTATGGGACCACCATTGTACATGTAGTCTATCTTTGATGAAAACGCTGTGATGTGGCACATAACTGTACCAGGTAAGGCCAGAGCTTGAGGTTTGATCTAATCAATGAGGTGTCCTTTTGGTATCTGAGTTGTAAGCACTGAAATAAAAGGAATCACACCCGTGTTTTGTTTCCTTTCTAGAGTGCATACAAAATTGTCCCAGACTTACTAATACAAAGCATAGTTTGGCTCCATAAAAAGCCCTTTGAAGATAATATTTCCAAACAACCCCATCAGCAAAGGAAGGCTTTTTTGCTTTGTTTATTTTCAGAGGTAGGACAGAAAAAGTAAGCACAGCAAAAGATTTGTATGCATTTTCTCTTCCTTAAAAAAAGGGGGGGGGGATATAATATTTCAGGAACTTTCCTTGGGAAACACAATAGCAGCCTCATTCATAACTATTCACTCAACTGTGATTTACAAATTCCCTCTCCATTTCTTGCCAAGATCCCTCTCCCATCCCCTGACCTTCATAATAGCTGCACTTGGATTTCCTTCCTCAATTCAGAGTTTTCCCAAAGAGAACTCTCTATCTTAAAATTGCACAGTTGTCCTGAAAGTCTAAACAAAGGAAGTTCATAAAATAGATTAATTTTCATTATTCAAATATATTTTTCAGAGCTAACATGAAATCTCAGCAGTACTAATTCCTTTAGAAAATTAACTCCTATAATTTAAACAGTGGAATTTCTGACATCTGAGAGAAACTTTCAAAGCCCGTATGAGTAGCAGACTTGTCTACACAGCCTCATTTCAGCAAAATCACCATAGCAGAGAAACTATCAACTTAGCTTTCAGGCCTACCCAAGAAGAAAACTTAAAAGTCCACTTAGTGCTATTTAAAATGGTAGAGGAACAGAAAAGCTTAGCTTAAAAAAACTCACAATTCAAAAGCATACAGTACAAATAACCTTAGTACCATAATCATTTAGACCTGACTTGTTTTCTGAAAGTAAAAAAAAAAGGATTTCCACCCCGCCTCACTCCCCCCCTCACCCCCGCAAATACCCTTTCCTGGGTCAATTTCAAAAAGATATATACACACCATGTAAAAGGCAACTTCTAAGGTGGCCTCCAGGTGGCCCAGCCTTCTTGAATTCATGCCCTTATATAATTGCCCCTTGAGCATAGGCTGGATTTAGTAATTTGATTCTAATGAATAAAATTCACCAGACTCTGGAATGCCACTTCTGGGAATAGGTTACAGAAAGACTCTGGCCTCCATTTTACTGGCCTTTTCTTGGTCTCGTTGGCTCCCTCTGACGGAAGCCGCTGCCATGTTGGGAGCTGCCCTATGGAGAGACCCATATGTCAAGGAACTGAGGAAAGCCTCGCAGCGAGAAATGAAGTCCCCAGTCCAAACACCCACAGGAACAGAATCCTGCCAACTCCATGAGTGAGCTTGGAGCCTGTCTGCCTTGCCTGAAGCTTGTGTGAGACTGAGAGCCAGAGGACCCACAGCTAAGCCCAGATTCCTGATCCTCCAAAATCATGACATAAATGTTTGTTGTTTTAAGCCCCTAAGTTTTAGAGTAATTTGTTACATGGTCAAGGATAACTAATACATATGCCAGACATGTTCTGCCTCCCAACGCAATTATGATTAGCTCTTCATGACATCATCTAAACTCTTTAGCCTGTGGAAAAACACACCCCTGGGATGCAGAGTCACTTTACAAAACAACTTTCCCTCTTTTTTGGCCATAAAAGTATGCCTTTTCCATTTGCCCTTCGTTGCCCTTAATATCAGTACTTTGATACTTAACAAATCTATATGCACAGGTTTCATAATTTTATAAACTAAGAGCAATAATTTCAGCCATAAGTCATATTAATACACAGGTTACCTCATCCTCTTTTCATTCATTCATTCATTCACTGGAAAATATTCTATGCCATTCTCTGGATATATTCTAATTCACTGTGGTATCATTAAATTATTTGGGATTCTCAGCTTCATAACCCATTACATATAAGGCAAGAAGGACTTGTATCACCTAACTGCAATATAGAATTTTCCATTGAGACAATGGTTTAATTTTACCTCTAGGCTGATAGTATAGTCAAATCACCCAAAATCCTGTCTACCATGAATCTAATCCATATTCTACTTGATACCTCCAGGAGAACCAAAATGTGAGAAATGGAGTACAATAAATCCTTATTATAACAAATGATAATCCAAGGCTGAGCATTAAGTAATTCATTCAAATATGTGAAGGATCTGATGTCATGAGACCTCATGTAATAGGAGTATTTGACCCAGATAGGGATATCAGGGAGAGAAGGACTCATTGAAAAAGTGAGCTGTGATCTGAACACTGAGCAGAGTCTGACTAGATAAAGAATAGGAAAAGGTCCTGTGTGGGAGGAAACATGGAAACGAAATGGGGTCAGTGTGGCTACAATATAGAACAGAGAACAGGGCAGACATGAAACTGGAAAGGCTGTGAGGAGTGGATTATGTGGACCCTAGAAATGAGATTAGTCTTTATCCTAAGAATATTGAGAAGTAATTGGCCACAACACATCAGGTTTTGAAAAGATTCATCTGACTATGATACAGATAAAAGACTGAAGGGGACCAGAGAAATGCGGGAACCAATTAGAGACCACTGCAGTAACCTAAGCAAGAGATGTTAAAAGCCTTCAGTAATCTGGTGGTGGGATAGAGAGGTGAACAGCTGAGAGATATTAGGACGAAGATGGGCTAGAAACAGGGAGATGCTCATGCATGCACATATAGAGAGATTAACAGAACAAACAAAGGTGAAGGAAAGAATCTGAAACTCTTGAGTAAAAGCTTTAACCAAGTAGTGAGCTTCTCTGAGCATAACATTATTAGCTGCTTGATCTCCAGCTCCCAAAATGACCCTACAATGGATGCTCCAAAAAATTCTATAAAATGAATAATGTTTAGATACCTCATGTATCTTAGGAGAGTAACTTCTATATGCATTTTATCTGCTCAGTACCACTTAATCTTATTTCACAGCTTTACTATTTTCCTCTCAAAGTCAGTCTGATCAAAGGCACTTTAATGACAGCTTTAATGAGATATACACTGAGTGGCCATATTATTATGACCACCTGATGTTTGTAGGTAAATTAGCTATAATTTTGCACTGAAGTTGCTAGAGGGCCAGACCATTATAAATAGGGAAGCAGGTTGTTTGTTACAGAAGTGGTTTTTTCCTGAAAATATGGGTAAACAACATGATTTAACAGGCTTTGAACATGGGATATATATTATTATGAGTGGCAAGATTATTAGGACCACCTGACATTTGTAGGCGAATTAGTCATACACTTCATCGTATGGGATATAGAAACTGAAGGCCTATTTGAACACCTTTGCTGTCTGCAGTTACCAAGATAAAACGTCTCCAATTTGCACAGGAACACAACGATTGGACAGTCGAGCATTGGAAAAAAGTCATGTGGTCCAATGAATCACGTTTCCAGTTGCATCATGCAGATGGCAGAGTGAGAATTTGGCAGAAACAGCATGAAAGCATGCACCCCACAAGCATGAGTACAACACTTCAAGCTGGTGGGTTCAGTGTTATAGTTTGGGGCATGTTTTCCTGGCATGATTTGGGCCCTTTTATTCCTGTGGAACAACATCTGAGTAGCACAACATACCTAAGTATCATTGCTGATCAAGTTCATTCTATCATGTTGGTGGTGTATCCCAATGGAGATGGCTTCTTCCAACAAGACAATGTGCCATGCCACGGTGGCTCGTATTGTGCAGGAGTGGTTTCAAGAACATGAGGGAGACTTCACCTTGCTTAGGTGGTCCCCACAATCACCAGACCTCAATCCAATTGAGCATTTGTGGGACCAAGTTAAAAGAGCCATCAGGCAGCTGGCTCCACAACCACCAAATCTCACAGAACTGGACAGTGCTATTCATCAGACATGGTGTCAGATTCCTCGAATCACCTTTCAAACATCTCATGGAGTCCATGCCAAGAAGTATCACCACAGTAATGAAGGCAAAAGGTGGCCCAACGAAGTACTGATGGGGTGGTCATAATAATCTGGCCACTCATAATAATATATATCCCACGTTCAAAGACTATTAAACCACATCGTTTACCCATATCTTCAGAAAAAAATCACTTCTGTCATGGTAAACAACATGCTTCCCTATTTATAATGGTCTGCCCCTCTAGCAACTTCAGTGTGAAATTATAGTTAATTTGCCTAAAAATGGCAGGTGATCATAATAATCTGGCCACTCAGTGTAATTTACATACCACACAATTCATCCTTTTAAAGTATGTAACTCAGTAGTATTTAGTATACTTATAGAATCATGAAACCATCCTACAGTCACTTTCAGAACCTTCTTGTCCCTGCAACAAGAAACTCATTCCCACTAACAATCACTTCCCTCTCCACCTATCCCCTAGCCCTTAATATTAGGCAACAACTATCTATTTTTTGTTATCTAAATATTTGCCTATTCTGGACATTTCATATAAATGGATTTCCCACCCCGCCAGTTTGGCTCAGTGGATAGAGCATCAGCCTAAAGACTGAAGGGTACCAGGTTCAATTCCAGCCCAGGGCACATGCATGGTTTCGGGCTTGATCCCCAGTAGGGGGCATGCAGGAGGCAGCCAATCAATGATTCTCTCTCATTGATATTTTTATCTCTCTTTCCCTTTCCCTTCCTCTCTGAAATCAATAAATATGTTTAAATGGATTTTCCATATGTCCCTGCCCCACACAAGCACGGTATCTCTCATTATCAATATCCCCCACCAGAGTGGAACATTTGTTGTAACTTTTGAACCTACATGAACACATCCCAATCCCCCAAAGACCACAGTTTACACTATAGTTCACCTTGGTGTTATACATTATATGGGTTTGGACAAATTTATAATAATATTTATCAATTGTGGTATCATACAGAGTATTTTCACTGCCCTAATACACCTCTAGATTCTGTCTATTCAACTTCCTTCCCACAATCACTGATATGTTGTGACCATAGTTTTGCCTCTTTCAAGAATGTCATATAGCTGGAATCATATGATATGTAGCCTTTTCAAGATGGGATTCTTTCACTTCATAATATGCACTTAAGGCTCCTCTTTGTCTTTTCTTTTTGCATGACTTGCTAGCTCATTTCGTTTTTAGTGAGCAATAGTATTTCACTCTCTGGATGTACCATAGTTTATTTATCCATTCACCTACTGAGGGACATCTTGGTTGCTTTAAAGTGTGGTTATTACATAAAAAGTTTCTATAAACATCCATGTACAACTTTTTGTGTGGACATAAGCCTTTACTCTGTTGATTAAAGAGAAACAGTACAATTGCTGGATCATATAGTCAGAGTATGTTTAGTTTTGTAAGACACTAACACACTGTCTTCCGAAGTGGATGTGCCATTTTGCATTTCCACAAGCAATGAATGAAAGCTCTTGTAGCTCCACATCCTTGCTAGTCAGCGCTCTAGATTTTGGCTATTCTTATAGGTGTTTAGTGATATCTCATTGTTGCTTTATTTTGCATTTCCCTGATGACATAGACTATGGTGCACTCTTCCCTACGATTATTTGCCATCTGTATGACTTTTTTGATGAGGTGTCTGGTAAAATCTTTGGCCCCATTTTTTAATTGAGTTCTTTTCTTATTGTTGAGTTTTAAAAGTTCTTATATACTTTGGGTAACATTCCTTTCTCCCAGTCTGTAGCTTTTTTTCATTCTCTTGACATTTGTCTTTTGTAGAAAAATAAATTTTTAATTTTAATGAAACCCGACATCAATTCTTTCTCTTATGAATCATGCCATTGATGCTATATCTTAAAGCCATCGCCATAGTTAAGTTCTAGGTTTTCTTTTTTGTTACCTTTAAGGAGTTTCATAGTTTTGTATCTTATACATAGGTCTGATCTACTGGAGTTAATTTTTGTGAAGGTATTAAGATTTGTGTCTAGATTCATTTTTCACATGTGGATGTCCAGTTGTTCTTGCACCATTTGCTGAAAAGACCATCTTTATTCCATTGTATTGCTTTGCTCCTTAACAAAAAAAATCAATTTACTATATGTACCAGGTCTATTTCTGGGCTCTGTATTCTGTTCCATTGATCTATTTGTCTATTCTTCCAACAGTGCCATGCTCTCTTGATTACTGTAGCTTTATAATAAGTTTAAAGTTGGGTCTTCCAATCCTGTTCTCCTTCAATATTGTGTTGGCTATTCTGGTTCTTTTGCTTATTCATATAAACTTTTAAAATAGGTTGTCAATATCTACAAAATAACTTGCTGGGATTTTTTTTTAATCCTCACCCAAGGATATTTTTCCCATTGATTGTTTTTTTAAGGGAGAGAGGAGAAGGTAGGAGATAAGGAGAAAGAGAGAGAGAGGGAGAGAGAGAGGGATAGAGATAGATATCGAGGTGAGAGAGACACATAATCATGTCACCTAGGAACAAAAATAATTTTTTTCCAATAAGTATACTTTTTGTGCCCTTTTCTTATTTTATTGCATTAGCTCAATCTTCCAGTATAATGTTGGAAAGGAGTAGTTAGAGGAGGTATCTTTGCCTTTTACCCAATCTTAGTGGGAAAGTTTTGAGTTTCTCACCATTAAGTATGATGTTAGCTGTAGGTTTGTTGTAAAACACCCTTTCTCCAGTTGAGGATGTTCCCCTCCATTTCTAATTACTAAGTATTAGGTGTATTCTTTTTTCAAATGGTGTTTCTGCATTTACTGATATAATTATATTATTTTTCTTATTTAACCTGTTGATGCAATGGATCACATTAATTGATTTTCAAATGTTGAACCAGCCTTGCATACTGAGATAAATCTCACTTGTGATTTATATAGTTCTATACATTACTAGATTTGATTTGCTAATATCATTTTTTGAGATTTTTTTGAGATTCTTTTATTGTTTAAAATATTACAGCTAATATCATTTTTTTATAGCTGAATAATGTTTCGTTGTATGGATATACCATATTTTGTTCATCCATTCATCAGTAGATGGACATTTGAATTGTTTCCAATTTTGCTCTTATGAATAATGTTTCAGTGAGCATTTTGTGAAGGTTTTTATATGGGCATAGACAGAGATTTTCAATTTTCTTGGGTATATACCTGGTGATGGAATTGCTAGATCATTTGGTAACTCAATTATTTAATTTTTTTGAGGAGCTGCTAGATTGTTTACAAAATAGCTGCACCATTTTATAATCCAACCAGCAATGCATGAGAGTTCCAATTTCTTTTCATCCTTACCAACGTTTATTATTATCAACCTTTTTATTATAGCTATCCTACTCTGAAGTGGTTTCGCACTGTAGTTTTTATTTGCATTTCCCTAATGACTGATGGTTAAGCATTTTTTTCACTGTCTTGATAGTATTCTTTAAGTCAAAAGGTTTGTTTTTTTTAAATGTCTAATTTATTTTTCTTTTTTGTGCTCGTGCTTCTGGTGTTAAGTCTCAGATACCATTGCCTAACCCGAGGTCATAAATACTTACTCCTATTTTTTCTTATAAGAAATGTATAGTTGTGATTCTCACATTTATATTAATAATCCATTTTAAGACAATTTTTTTTCTTAAAATGAAAAGACTTTTCCCCCCATTGAATTGTTCTAATTGGATTTGGGGTTCAACTAAGCTTGCATTCCTGGGATAAATCTCACTTGATGGTATATAATCCTTTTTATATGCTGCTGGACTTGGTTTGCTAGTGTTTTATTGAAAATTTTTGCATTTGTATTGATAAGGAATATTGATCTATAGGTTTCCTGAGGTATGCTATTTGATTCTAGTATCAGATACCAAAACTAGACAAAGATATTGGTATCTGGTTTCAATAAAATGAGTTAGAAAAGTCTCCTCTCTTACATTTTTTTGTAAGAGGGGAAAAAAATTTTTTTTTACTAATTTTAGAAGTCTATTCAGGTTTTTTATTTCTTGAATCAGTTTTGGTAGTTTGTATCTTTCCAGGAATTTGTCCATTTAACCTAGGTTTTGTAATTTGTTGGCATATAATTATTGATAGTATTTGTCCTTTTTATTTCTTTAATGTTGGTAGCAATATAACCCCCAAAGGAAGGATATTACCACAGAAACTTGAAATTAATAAAATCAAAGTTAAACATATGTAAACTATTATAATTATGAATTTTTAATACATATGACCTAGAAATCCTTCCAGTTCTCACTTCTGGAAAGAAAGAAAAAAGGCACAAAGACAGAACCAACATATTTCTAGTTAAAATACTAGTACACATACACATAAGTCAGTTCAACTGAAATAAGAAATAAGAAAGAATTCCTGGCTAAACTTACATATTCTAAGTGTACCATTTAGCACGAACTCAATATTCTAAGCAACTATAGTCATATGAACACAGACATGAGCATGCACTATAATACTCAGTATGACAAATTCCTAAGGCACTAACATTGTCAGAATTCTGTATACTATGCTTTCTGAAATCATAGCACACATATTGCTACATCTATTATTAGCCACATACTTTTTTACATACCCTATGACCAAAAACCAACTTTCCTAAAAATCAGCAAAAGTGTTCAGATCACCATAAAAGATTCATAAGTACACATTTTTCAAAAACTCCTTGTAAAATGAATTTATAAAAACTAAGAGGAAAAACTGTATATAGTCTTTTCTTTCAATGAAACTATTTCTAAGGAAGATTTATTTAAAGAACCTGGGCTAATTGTTATGTTGACTTTTTTAAAACAATATTCAGCTACGTAGAGAATATGACAAGCTTTCAAGTTATACTGATATCACTCTGATACATTCAGGAGTAAACTGTGCTCTTGTTATAACTACACACCTGACTGGCACTATAGTTTATACACTTACACCTTCTTGATTTTAGTTGATTTTTAGGAGGAAAAATCCATGAAGTAAGTGGGTCAGATGGTGTAACATCTTTATCATCCCATTACACAAGAGATAAGAGATAAAACTGAAGTTTCCACAGAATAGATGATTCACCCAAGGTCACACAGCTGGGACGGGGAACTTCAGTCTGCTGGCTCCCAATCACACACCTTCTCTGCGTTAACACTGCTTCCCACTCACCAAAAACAGAAGGCACAAACTTGGACTGCCAAGTGTGTGTTAGGAGGAAGTCTCTACTAACTCCCCTAAACTTCTTCATTGAAAGTATGTTGATTCTTTAATGTCTATAATCACTCTCCTTATCTAACTTTTTTAGCAACTTAATTAAAAGCATGTTCTTAACCATCTTACACTGATAATGAGTCTTCAGTGGCCTGCAACCTAACTGTAGATTTCAAAGACATGTTAAATAATCTTTAAAACTTAGTCTTTAGAGCTTAGAGTTACAAGACACTGTTAAAATATGAAACAACCCTGGGAAGTGCTCTTTTAAACAATTCGGAAGCCAAATTAGCATGTGTCACTAAATGGTCTATACAACAGTGACTAAAAAAACCTCATTCTTTTGGCTCTATAGCTATTTATTAGTGATCAGAGGTAATTAACACCATTGACCATTAACTAAATGTTTATTTTCTCTATAGATAAGAGAGCTGGGAATATGCCATTTGTCTGTGGAACAATAATGTTGCTCCAATACAGACCAAACCATTAACCAGAATCTAACTCCTGCCCTATGAGCACTGCAGTATGCAAAGGACAAAGTTCCGAGTCCTCTGGCACAGAAGCCGAAGTGCAAATACCTTCTTTATCTGCACTTTCTCCTTGGAGAACCCAACATTTACTTATAATCTGAGAAGTCTAAGAGTCAGTGTAAGTTTAGAGAACATATCCTAAGTAGTCACACACCCATGAATTAAAAAGGAGATTGCTGTCATAAACCTACCCTCTAGCTTAGTAACCAATGGACTTTAGTCCAAAATGCTATTGTCCTATTGGGCATTTACTAGTATAATCATTGGGGTAAAGGTGGGGAAAGGATCTGACGAAGCTCTGGGGGAAAGGGAGTTGATTTAAGTCTTTGCTGCTCACCCACACCCAAGCGAGTGAGATGAGAAATTTGAAATAACCTGCAACTTGCCCAGAGATTTCCTGGGAGGCTCTGAAGAAGGAAAAGGAACAGCTGTTGCCTTGGTGCCTTGGCCTTGGCTGTGGTAGTTAACTTTTTCTCAATTCTGCTTGCTCATTTACAAAAAATAAGTAGTTCTTCTCCGTTACCCTCCTACCAACAAGAGTGCAGATGAGTTACTAAAAGTATAGTGCCCCAAAGCTTATCTCCCAGAGAAGGTACACAAATAGCCCAAGTCTGGATCTCACCTTTTGGCTTCCTCTAGGTGGCACAAATATTCATAAGCGATGTTCTGCCTCCGCCTCTCATCCATCTCCTCTGCAGAGAGCCTTTCATCATCCACAATAGCTGGAAACAGAGGATAACATCACATTACTGTCAGGCCCGTGTTCATCAGCTAAACACCTGAGACAATCAACTAGAAAACTCACATGCAGTTCAACACTGAACAGGGAGACACTGGGTACTGTAATGCCATGCATAGAAACAAATTTGTTTTGAGTTTTACAATATTATATTATCTCTAACAACAACAACAAAAGCAATACTAAAGTACAGGTTGAAATTACTAAATAACAGAATGAGAAGAGCTATCAGATTTCACAAACATGATGCTATAGGAGTTAGACAATCTCAACTCAATTAGACCATGGTCTACTTAAAACAACTTTCACTCGCAAGCTTGTGGAATTGGTCCAGTGGCTCAGCTGGGACCATCCTGAAAATTCTGTTATTGAACAAAGAATCTACAAAGATCTGTGTTTTCCCATTCTTAGAAGGAATTAAGGCTTCTCCTCCAACCCAAATCCTATTTTACAGAGGCCCAAGTCTCTAAAGTTTCTCCCTCACTTATTTCTCAGCCTTTCTAGACTTCCTAGTCAACAGCTATCCAGAAGAAAAAAACAATGGGTATAGCAAGTAAAGAGCATTTTCAATCCCACTCTTTATTCACACACAAGCCTACTTTATAAATGTCCATGCTCCAGCTTTGCTTTTCTGTAGAGAAAGCAGCCTCCCCATTTCCTGACTGCACTTCCTCTGGCCACAAGCTCCACATCACCCACAGCAACCAATGGCCACATCAGCGAGCCCCGCTGTCTCTTTACATGGCAACACTCCTTTCTCATAAATAGGACCCCCTTTCTCTCTTCAACCCTCAACGTTAATTCTGATGGCTATGAAATGAATTTGGTTCCTTGTTTGTTAGATTACTCATCTGACGAAGACAATGTGTGTGTACAGCAGGATGGTCACATGGGGTAGGAATGTCAGTATTTGCTTTTTTGTTCCCTAGCTGCTAGCTCCAGTCACCTATTTTCATAAATGGACTCCTGGTCCTAAGCAGAAGGGATAAGAATGTGAAGGTCACCCATCCATCCCTAAGAAAGACAAATCCTATGACCTACTGATGAGGAATCCAAAATATCATTTCGGCAGTCGAAAGAAATTTAGATCAAATTCTGCTCTAACTGGAGCAAGTACAATGCTAAACACGTATGAACTAAAAATAATACCAAACCCTCAAAGGACTAAAATTCGTAGTAGATACTTATTTGTTGAGCATGTATTTTGTTTCAAGGCCTTAGGAGAAATGTTTTCTATGTAGTTTCTCAGTCAAGTCTCATGATTCTATAGGCAGATAATTCATCTTATCCCCAGTCTTCTTTCCTACCACTTCTAATTGCCCATTGTGGCTCTATCCCTTAAACAGGGAGACAGACTTCCTCCCAGACCAATGATACCAATACAAAGATTTGTATTTGTCAAAAGCCAACTTCTTTTCTTAATAAACTGAATCTGATTTAATTTTAGAAGAGAGTGCTCAGGTTTAGGAAAAGTACAAAAGCTCTCAAACAACCCTCCTCTGCCTCTCCCCTGCAAGATTCCAGCCTCCTCTCCCCTGAACTCTTTCAACAACCCTCAGAGAGCCTTCCAGCCACACCCCCTCCTCTACCCATTCTCTCCAGGGCCACCAGAAACATCTAATATAGTCCAACTGATGCTACGCTCTGTCTCAAACCTTCAATGGATCCTCATTTCCTACAAAACAAAGTTCTAGGACACTTTCCCTCTCCACCCCTACACAAAGCTGACATTACAGCCACCCCTTCCAAGCAGTGCCATGTTTCAGGGCCACACCACAACCTTTCAGGTTTGAGTGCTCTTGCTCTCCATTCTGTCTCTGCCTGGAAAGTCACTGTCCCACCTGGTATGGGTGACATCTTTGACATCTTCTCAAGCATCTTGCAGGACTTCAAAGTCAAAATCCATCCACTCTCCTGAGCACTTTGGTTCGTGTATTACATCACTCGTCACAAAAGCTCCCACTATAACTCTATCAGGTCTGCCTGTCCAAAGTTGGGAATCCTTAGAGGAAAGGATTCTTTCTGATTCACCTTGACATCTCTCTCACATCAATCATGGTTCCTTGCACACAGAGCACACAAGTATTTGCTGAAAATTATGTTCCAGAGAATCCTCACTACATGAGTTAACCATCACCCTCTTATGAGTATATTTTGCAAATTATGATTTTTCTCAGAAGATACCTCCCTTGCATGCCCATATAGTATCACGTAATCCTCCATCTCCACTGTTTCTAATGGTTAATCCCCAGGACACACCAGGACTTACACTTTCTCATTTTAATGTCGGTCTAAATCTGTCTCTCATTTTTAACAGGGTATTTTCATTTTATAGTACCTTCTGACACATCTAAGTTTGAAAGTAATACAAAACTCTTAGTGGGAGTCCATGTGCTCAGTCCTTTTTCCCCAACTGTTAAGTGTGGGGAAAAGGAGGCAGTTTCACTGCCAGCTTCCTTCTTACTGGGAGCTGCTGCTCCTTCCAGCCTTAGCCAACCCTCCTTAGGAGGCAGAAGCCCTAGCAGCACTCACTCCCTAGGCCTCTGCTCTTGACTGTAAGATTCCACAAACCTGTGCAAGATTCTACTACCCAGGAGAGCACTGAGGGGGCTCTCAAACTCTGACACCACCCTGTCCAATGAGAAGGTTTGACTTAATGCTTTAATTAAAACATCCACAAAACCTTAAACTGCAATTGCAACATACTGACCATTCAGCTGATAGAATTCTACCGATGTTTAACACTCAACTCAAGGGCCACTTCCTTCCCAAAGTCTTTCCTCATTGTTCCTGCCCAAAATGCCCTACCTCCTGGCACCTCTTGCATTGCCTTATTTAATAGTAACCTAGAAAACAAATTTGTGTCCTCAGGGTGTCCAGCACAGGCTACATGTTCCATAAAAATATTTAATGACCAGACAATGCCTTATTATGAAAGATTAATAAAAGGGCTCTAAATTATCTATGTGGGGAAGTTTTAATTGCCTGTTTACACTGAATAAGGGTGTGGTCAGTGACGAGCAAATATAGTACCATTACACAGACTTCACTTAACTAATGTTTAATTCATGGATTCTATGGACTAGGCATGAGTGACAGCACGAGGGATAGGCCAGTGAACCAACAAGTATATTTGCCCTCATGGGGCTTCCTTTTATCTATCCTTTCCACCTCCTTCCCTTCTGATCTAGCTCACTGGCTCACATACCTGGCCCACTATCCTTCCAACCACACACATTAGCCTCCCCTTCCTTCATTCATGACCTATTGTCAAAGTGGGGGCCAAGGTTATGAGTTTGAGAAAGTCTTAACCATAGCAAAAACAGCTCCTCTGAGCCACAGAGGTTGCCTGCAAATATTTCTGCATTACTCAAGAGTTACTAAGCAGTAACTTCTGATAAGAGCCACGGGCATGGATAATAACCCTGCCATTTAAAGAGCCATCATGAAGCTGATAAAGGAATTCACTTCAGCATGACTTTACCATCTATACAGCATTTTTCCATGTTATTGTGTAGTTCTTATTATCACCCTGAGATATAGGCATTATCTCTTCCTTACAAATGGGGAAAGTGGGGTCATGCAAGGGAAAGGGACCGCCTGTGGTCATTTGCTGGGTCACCGGCAGAGCCAGGGCTGGGATGGAAGTCCTTCCGCACCGCTGCCCCAGCTTTGCCCAGTGCCATGCTCCTGCCAGATCTGAGTGAGCTGGGGAATGTGCTCCTCAAGGCCAAACCTAAGGTCAGATCATTTAAGTGCCTTCAGAATTGTTTTTATTTCAAAGCAACTTAGCTGCAAGTTCCTCTCAAATTTCATGTTTATTGGCTGCTTTGGATCCTAAGAAACATGAGGACACTGTGAAGAACACAACTTCCTGAAATATTATCAACTCACAAAATGCCATTGGTAATGTTAGCTAATGTTGGCTAAACGATGGTATTTTAAAGCAATAACTTTTAAAGAGAGAATCATTGATGGGCTGCTTCCTGTACGCCCACTTCTAGGGATAGAGCCCACAACCCAGGCATGTGCCCATGACAGGAATCGAACCTGGGACACTCTATCCACTGAGCCAGACCAGCCAGGGCACAATAACTTTCCATGGAAATCACAATACAGGGACCACACCAAGTTTAAGAAGCAAAATGAGGGTGAGCTGGTAGAGATGGTATTGAAATAGAATTATGTAAGTTAGAGACCAAAGGAACATTAAGAAGTCCATCTCCCAAAGAACACCCACAAAGACAGTATAAAAATAGCCCAAGACTTACCTCATTCATTAAGGAGTTGGCATGGTTATTTGTTAATTTCAGCTATTCTATTTGTTCCCTTCACACATAGAGAAACAAAAGCCACCACAGCCTTTGCATTAAAATTCATTTGTTTGTCCAACAAATATTTCAGTGGCTGTTTTGTGCCCATCTGTTCTAGAGCCTGGACACAAAGTGATAGATATGACACAGAAGATCCCTCATGAAGTTTTTAAAAATTATAAATAATGGAGAATTAGGCATAATTACAGGAGGCTTAGGTAGGTGGGGATATAGTGCAGGGAGAGTCGGCAAGAATCACAAAATCTAGAGTTGGGAATCTCTGTTTCATGAAACAGTATTATTTAAGGCATGTCCTTTTAAGGAAAAGAAGATTAGTAATATGATATGAACGACTAATTTATGGAAACATGCCACAATTTAGCATTTTATGTACACACTATTATTTTGTGTGACTCAAAATTTCTGTAAGGAACCCTGAATATCCTCGGGTATGTAAAACGTGTACTGAGCCATTTGAGAGTTG
Organism: Murina feae; assembly: GCA_004026665.1. Taxonomy (NCBI): domain Eukaryota; kingdom Metazoa; phylum Chordata; class Mammalia; order Chiroptera; family Vespertilionidae; genus Murina; species Murina feae. Next base: position 12,571 of record PVJC01004033.1, on the reverse strand, counting down.
GGAACAGCTTTACCTGGGAAAAAATATCCAAATGAAAATATCCCCTCTCAGTACTTAAAAAATGGCTACTGGAGATGGCATGTATATCCCAAAGGAGGCAGTAAAAGGAAAAGAAAAAAAAACAACTTCAAGACCCTAAAACTGGGGCAGGAGACGGGGCTGGAATATAAAAATGAGAGAATCCAAAGTCCAAAATTTCCAGTAAGCTGATACACTCAGCAAACTTGCCCTGTAATATATTCTGGCTTCACACTAGCCTCCCCACGCATCTCACAGGCACTTAATCTTATACTTTAAAGAACCATGTGATCAAACGTCTCTGAACTGAATTTCTTTTGAAAAATAGGCAAACCTAAAAGTTTTTAGCAAACGGATACATATTCACAGGCACTGAAAAAATAGAGGCTTCATCAAGTCACCAAAATTATGAGACATTCAGAACAAGGGCTCACATCTCACCCATGGCTACATCCTCAGTAAAGGCTGCTAAGTGGTGTGCTCAGCTTGAAAGACAGAGATACTGTGTCTCTCATAGGGTTAGTCCTACCAAGCCCAATGCCCTGATGGCAACACAGCCATGCAGTCCTGATCCCAGGGAAAGGTGAACTTTATTTAAAGCCCGACCTTCCCCACTTCCCTGCAACTTCTCTCCCATCATACATTCCTACTAATTCTCCGAAGGTGTAAATCAATACACACTTCAGAGGATTTTCAGGTTACACACAGATGTAAGGGGCTGGTCATCTCCCTTAATGTGATCATGTGATCATGCTTGAGCACCTAAGATGCCACCTGTTTCTACCAAGTTGGTAAAAAAAACTCAGGACACCTTTTCAGAACAGGATCTCATTGCGAAATCACACACATAAGAGTAAAACAAATTTTGGCTTACTGTGCAAATTTGAACAAGAATGTCTAACATATATTTGAACAAGAATCTGTAATTGTCATATTATATATGGCCCACTGTCCTTCCGACCACATCCATTAACCTCACCTTCCTTCCTTCATGACCTATTGTCAAAGTCAAAGCCAAGGTTATGAGTTTGAGAAAGTCTCAATCACAGCAAAAACATTACATATGTTTTCTTTTCTAGAAACTCAGAGCAGACCATAGGATGTTAAGGCCCATAGATAGAGGTGGGCCAGACTGCAGACCAGGATGGGAGGAAGGGGTCTATCTAAGACTTTGCTCAATTTGGGAGAAGCATTAAAGATAATGATTCCTAGATTTGGGATTTCTTAGACAATGATAATTTTAGAGAACACTTCAGGGATAAGTAGGCATGGGAAATGCCATTTGTTCACTGCCTGCCTCTATACTCTCCATCATCCTACACACACCTCAATAAGGAAGAATGGAGTATCAAGTTTCCAAGACCAGTTTTAAGATTTTTAACTCTAACAGTTAAAACTACATAATGCAATTGAAATATCTTTAGTATAGATGAGCTCCTACTATTTTTAAAAGGAAAAGGAATTCAAATCACCTCTACATAAGTGTTAACTTTTAGTGCTTAAAATGCTCAGTGCAAAAGACTTCAAATTATTTAGAACCAGTCCTAAAATGATTCTCCTGTTCCCTATAGATAATGAATATTTTAAAGACACAGACGTTTATCTAAACTTTAACACCTCATGGGAATGATGATATTTTACAACTGTTAAACAGTTGTAAATACACTAATGACAGTCCCCAGGGCTATTCCCAAGGAGCAGAAAGTCAGGGCTAATACTATCCCTATTCTCTCAAAAACTACTCCAAATAAACCAGAATATCAGAAGTTGTATCTACAAAGCTGGGAGCCATAAAAGATAATAGTTGGCCTAATTTTTCCTTGTTATTAGGAGAAAAACACACACACAATGAATCACAAATAGCTCAAAGGTAGGTGCAAGAAAGCAAAACAACCTCTTGGTTATGAATAGGACTCTTTTCTGCATATGTTTCATGCACTCATGTCATATTCTCTGTAGTCAATGTAAGCTCTGTGTGATGTATGCATGAAAAATAGCAGACAGAAGGGATTTACATTTAATAAACACTCACTATGTGTCAGATATTTTATAAACAACCTGCAATCCCTTTAAGATGGGAATTTCAGTCTCCATTTTTCTCATGGGAAACAGTCTTAGAGAGGTTAGCTAACTTGGGTTTAGGTATTCTAAGATCATAAAGACACTTAAATGGCAGAGTTGGAATAGGAAACAACTCTGATTTCGAGGTTCTGATCTTTCTACTCTACTGAGGTACCACACCCTCCCTCATGTAAATGGATGATCAGTCTGGCAACTATTTGGCTCTTCTGAGGGCACCATTCCAGTTATTATTGATGTCTTGCTAATCAGCAGAAAGATGATACTACTTACATGGTATATCATAAGCAAAGTGATATGATCAATAAATGCTGAGAACACATTGGAGAAAATTTAATCTTTGTTATCTGTGTCGTCCTTCTCTTTCCCCAAAAAAGGTGAATTTCTGCCTCAACTGTCAAAAATACCTCATATAAAAGGAGTTGGCTGAGTGGAAAGGGTAGTGACTATAATTAGTGTCACAGTCATGAATGAGTTAACTAGACACTCACAGTTTCCTCATCTGTAAAATGGGAATAATGCTATCTATTCCAGGAATCTGTTGTATAAGTATTTTTCAAAATCATCTAATCTAATAAAATAATAATATGCAAATGTACTCTCACTCTGTTACACCTAAGCCACGCCCACCAGCCAAGCCATGCCCACCAGCCAATCAGAGTGATGATATACAAATTAACCTAGCCAAGATGGTGGCTGACAGCCACGGAGCTAGAGCAAACAGGAGGCTTCACAACAGCGATGGAGGAAACTGCCTGCCTCGGTCGGCTGTGGCCTCTGCTCAAGGCAACAAAATTTCAATTATACAAAATAAATAAACCCCAGAAACCTACTTCCAGCCAGCCTCACTGGGACCTTGGGTCAATGGGAGCTGTGGCCAGCCTGCAAACAGCCATCAGCCCCTCACCCAGGCTGTCCAGGCACCCCAGTAGGGGCCCGAACCTTGAAGAGGCTGTGGGAAGCCTGAAAATGGCCCTCAGACCCTCACTCAGGCTGGCCTGGCACCGCAGTAGGGACCTTAACCCTTAAGGGGCTGCGGGCAGTCTGAAAATGGCCTCAGCCCCTCACCCAGACTGGCCAGGCATGCCAGTAGAGACCCGAACCCTGAAGAACTGTGGGCAGTCTGAAAACGGCCCTCAGCACCTCACCCAGGCTGGCCACACCCCCATAGGGTGAGGATCCCCACTAGGGGGCTTGGCCAGCCTGCAAAAAGCTATCAGCCCCTCACCTAAGGGCTCCTAGGCTGTCAAAGGGATGTCTGACTGCCAGCTTAGGCCTGATACCCTGGGGACTGGGCCTAAGCTGTCAGTCGGACATCCTCTGAGGGGTCCTGGACTGCAAGAGGGCACAGGCTGGGTTGAGGGATACCCCCAATGCATGAATTTTTGTGCACTGGGCCTCTGGTATATAAATAACAAGTGTCTTAATGCTATATCCATTGCAAAAAAGGCCTTTCATGCTGCTAACTGATACATTTGAATTTTTAAGAAATGGATCAGTCACTTAAGATTTACAATGAATATATAGTCAGATTGTGTAAAAAAAATAACAGTTCAAAAAGACAACAGAGAGGAATATGATTAATGCCATGATATTCTGTTGAAAGGCCTTAACAGTGTAAAGAGCTTGGTATGATAAGTTGATGAGAGAGAACAGGTAGGGTAAGACGTAAGTGAGATGGAATGAATGTAAGGAACCTGAACTGGAAAAAGAAGAGACGACGCAACAAGCCTGTATGACATGAAACCTTACAAGTCTGAATTAGGGAGAAGATAGAAAAACACGGTGATGCGTTGTTGCAAGACAGACTTTGGCAAAGAATGAACAGGATGATGAAGAGCATGGTATGGGGGAGGAAAAGGGAAGTCAACAAACTGCAGCAACTCCTTTTGTGACTTCAGATGGCGGAGGTGGCATCTGCACACGGCTCAGCACCAGGAAGTCACCCCAATATGCCAATTTCCAGAAAGACAAGCTTCTATATAATTAAAGAGGGAAAAAAACATGGAAGCACCCCCACTGTTCTAGGGATATACCTGGGAGCTGACTCACAACTAAACTTATATTAGAAGAGAAGTTTAATACAACACACTCAATTAAAAGACTGTGATATATAACAGAAGGACACTATTAACCCTACCAGACCACAGTACCGATTTTTCAGTAATTTCTGAATCTTCTGCTATACCGCTTTGCCTAGGTACTTTGCCTAGTATGTGAAAAAAATGCGTCACAAACTAAAAATAACCAACCAATCGTGGTCAAACCTCATGGTTAGTTATTGCAAATGTCTGCCCCCATGTGTATGAATTGACTTTGTGTGGTTTAAGGGACAGTTAGGTTCAAGGCCTCAGGTCTGGTAGGGTTAAGGTAAGTATATGCTGTTTGTTAGTGAGTGTGAATTAATACATGATTTGGGGCAGTCAATGCCAAAAACTCAGCTCTCAAGTGGATCATGCTATGCAAATGGAGAAATGATGACAACAGAGTCATGGATCCAGAATACAATTCAGCTTGACTTTGGACTAAAGCAGTTTAGGTCAATTCTCATGAGCAAAAAAGCTTCTCTGGTTTTAAGTAGGACAGGCATCAGCTCACACATTTAGGTTTTGTGAGAATTGGGACTTGTAAGGAACCATAAAACACCACAAATGGTGCCAAGATCAAGCAGCAGGACTTGAATCAAAAATGCTGGGCTCTCCTGTTTCATACAAATCATATATAGATTGATAAAGTGCTACTATGTAAGTGATCTCATATGACTACAACAGCCCCATCAAATAAATGGACAAGCATTATTATGACCACTTAACTAAGACTAAAACGGGGTAAGTGCTTTGCTCAAGGTCCCAGAACTAGAGTACAGAGCCGGTTTGTATTTAAAACCAACTCTTGGTGTTTGTTTAGTTTTTACTGAACTTTTGTAGGTCCCCTATTATATTAGAGCAAACACATTTTTATTCTTTTATGTCAACAGTACAGGAAGCCATAGGAAGAAATGGAATGGCTAATGTGGGAAAGGAGTTGAGTTGGCAGGAGTGGGTGAAAAGCTAACATCAAGCCTGCAGGCTGAGAATGTATACAAACCATGATTTTGTAAATTGCTTCTAAAGTGTATAGAATACCCTGGGAAGAGCTCACTTGTGCAAAAGAATTTATCCCATTGGGCAGCAAAGCCAGAAACATTTTTGCTTTGGTTTGTTGTGAGCTTTTTTGTTCTAACACAAAGTACCACTGCCCTTAGAAAGTACATTGTCCTGAGTTTAGAAAAATGGATGCTCTTATAAACACAATGAAAGATGCCAAGGTTTTCTTTAGCTCAAAGCTCAAACTTTAGACAACAGCCAGGACAGCAACCACCTTAAATATAATTCATTTTCTTCTGCTTCAGATTCAAATGAGTGGTTGATCTTCAAGCATTTCTTTCTGGCTGGGAATAGCCCATGGTTCTGTAGGTAAATCCCCTGGCCCGCAAGTCTCCTGCAGGTCAGAGGAAGTAGCCAATGTGTGCATCAGCCACTAGTTCCTTAGAAGATTTGAATATAATTTCAGAATTAAGTCATTGTTTCTACCCCAGCCATGAGAGTCCTGCTGGCATTTGTGCAGCAGAAGTGGCCATGATTATAAAGCCAAGTGAGGAAAGAAATTTATTTTTATTATTGATCCACTAGGTGCAAAACACTGGCAGAGAATTACGGAGATGCAGAGTCCAAAAATGCTTCCAAGTGCCTTATAATTAAAACCAATAAATACAACAACAGAATGTATTTCTTTTGGTATGTGGCAAAGTCTCTACCCAATGGCTAAAAAGTTGCAGTGCAGGTCAGGGGTAGAGAGAAGGGATGAGATGGAGAAAGGACGCTGTGCCCCTAACCATTTACCATCTAACAGAACACATATTCAACACTGAAGGTTAGAAAACCCCTTTAAGACAAACTAATTATAGAATAAAGAACAGAAAAACCAAGGGAAAGAAAGACTACTCTGTGATGGGATTAATCAGAGCCAGTTTTCTAGATAAAGAGTTTGAAGTTGGGTTTGAAGAAGGTGAGAGGAAGTTGAGCAACACACCTAGAGAAGACAAGAATGTGGAAACTATACTCACATCAAGATGCATTTTTATGCTTTGTCTCTTGTTCCCTCCCTCAGGCCACAGTCTCCACTCCTCCCCTCCCCACCCTTCCAAAGGTCTCTAAACTTCTGGAGAACAGACAGGCTGCCTAGGACATTTCACAGCTGTTTCTCAGCAGTGCAGCTGAAAAGACTACAGGTTGTTTGATGACAGTGCATAGACCAGATGATAGCTCACAATCAAGAAGCTGGGCAGAGTTCCTTTTATTGCTAAAAGCTCATTCAACAAAGTTAACCTTCTACATCTAATAACACACATAATTGCTATAGAACTGTAGAGTTCATTGGGCATGAGTTGTTAAATCAGGGACGTCAATTACTGTAATAACTGCTAATCTAAATACCTAGACCAAGTTCCCCCTTTTTCCAGGTCACCAGTATTCAGGGTCATCAAGGATTTGCTTTCCCTCAGAACATCTTTAGAGTTGCATCCTGGGAAATGGGGATGAAGATTAAAGAAACAGCCCTCGATCTGCTCCTCACCATCCTTGATTCCCCATTCCCTCTCCCAGTGCTCCACCCACTGCCATCTGATGCTTCCACTAACCGGAGAGCCTTGAGAGCAGCACACCAATTGTGTTGCTTAGGTGGATTCCTTAAGAATGGTCTTGGGCCACTCTAAACCCTCCCTTAATCCAGCCTTCCCTCCCGCTTAGTATCATGTCGGGAGGAAACAGAGCACATACAATCATATAAGTGAAATAACAAATTAATGTCTGTCTTTCTCTTTCTCTCTCTCTCTCTTTAAAAAGAAAAAGAAAAAAAGAAAGCATAGTCTAGCAGTAGTTGGCACTCTGCCTTTAGTAGATGCAAATCAGCCTTTCTGGGCCCTCTTGGACCTTGACATGCCTCCAGGCTTCACAGGCTGTGCATCAGTGAGCCTTTCCATAGAAAAACAACGCAGAAGAGAGTAAACACATAGAAAGAACTGGGGGCGAAGAGAAGTATCTAGGGGCACAGCTCAATGTCCAATAAACATGAATTGTCCCATTTCCGTCTCATACTTGAAAAAAGATCATCCAGTTTGCATTCTTCTCCACAAGTGAACTGTGTTTCAGTATTTAAAATTCAAGCAGTTCCCACCTCCAAACTTAGGACTGGCATTCCAAGCAGATGTCCAGGGGTACCCTGCAGGCTGCACAGCCCGCACACCACCAGTGACCAAGTTAGTGGTATGGAGGTATGAGGCACTGACATTAGCTTAGCTCACAGTTGGCTGCAAATGTGCAGGCAGCTTAGAGAACCAGCTGGGAGGTGTCGTTCAGGAAAGTACCTCATTAGAAGCACTCCACCCACTTATTCCAGCTGCCCTGGAGGGTCTGGCTATGCCCCATTGCAGCGCCCCTTGCTGTGACCCACAGGGCTCTCTGGAACCAGGAATGTACGTACTCCTTTCAATGCAGTGGTGCCCACAGCACCCACTGACACAGTAGGGAAGCATGCCAAGAGGGGAAGATGTGAGTCAAAGAGGAATAGAACCTTCTCATACCATCTGTTTTGCCACATCCTTTTTCAGGAATGGGCTGGTTTTACGTTGGATGCCCCAAGTCTGTTCTTCACTCAGGTTGTACAAAACTCTTGGAAGGTAGGTTTGGTCCAAATCTGGTAGATAAAACTGCGTTAACCTACCTTCTACAGATCACAGCACATAAACCCAAAAGTGCTTTGTTTCTAAGTAAGTTCTTGGCATGAGTTTGTTATGAACTGTCTTTCTCCTTAAAAATAGAGGGCAGTGCATATACTGCAGGGGAGGGGGGGTAGTTGGCAGGAAACACAAAGTAAGGGTTCTGGTACAAGTTTTACTGGTAAACATTTTAACCAGCATCTGATTAGCCAGATTTCCCAAATCTTATCTAGTAAAAAGATTTTATTCAGGCCTCTCTCTCTTTAAAAAAGACTAAGGCAACAACTTAACAGACACTAAATATTAGACTATTGGTTGTTAAAAAAATTCTAATATTTTTATATATAAAAATGCTTATACTAAAAGAAGACATAAAATAACAAGTGTCAATGAGAATGTGAAAAAACTGGAACCCATGTGCATTGCTGATAGAAATGTAAAATAGTGCAATCCTGTGGAAAACAGTATGGTGATTCTTCAAAAAAATTAAACACAAAATTACCACATGATTCAACAATTCCACTCTGGGCATATATGCAAAAGAAGTGAAAGCAGGGACTTGAACAGATATATGTACACCCATGTTCACAGAAGCATTATTTCCAATAGATAAACAGTGGAAGTAGCCCAAGTGCCCATCAACCGATAAACAAATAAAATGTGGTATAGACAGTGAAAGAAGATGCTTGCCAAGAAGGACTCCTAGAGGCTAACTGGGTTTATGTTTAAAAGCAGAGCCTAATAGCCTTTTCTAAATAGGGGCCTCTCACAACCCACAATTCGGGGGAAAGCCTGTACTAAGCTGCCCGCCTCAGACTCTGAACTGTCTGCCTGCGCTGTGTTCCTGCCACCTGAGCCAGTCCTCATAAAGGAATTCATAGAATAGTATTTCAATTACTAGGACTGAGGCTTTCCCCATCCAATTGGAGCTATGCAGTTACAATCCCCATCCCTCTTCAACAACCAATCAGAGCATCTCCATTCTGACCAATCAGGACGGTGCCTTTTGAACCATTCAAAGTGTGAAGATTTGGAATGCTCATTTACATAAGGAGGGACAATCAGGGACCAGGGGCAAGGATTTCTGTCTGTAAGTCCTCTGGCTTGGAGAGTGCACTTTCCCTCTTCACCAAAGAATAAAGACTTTGTTTCCCTGGCTGGAGCTGAATGAAGCACCAAAGATGTCTCACATCTGGAGCAGAGCAGACCAGTGCAGAGCAGGAGGAGAGACCAGAGCACAGCAGAGCTGTATAGCTGGAGAGGGGCCTGGCCCCAGGGTTTCCTTGTCTCCGAACTGCCTCCCAGTCATGCTATGTATGAGCTGTGCTATTCTCACAGCACTGCTGTATCATAATTCAGCTATTTGCACAGAATAAAGTTTCCTTTGTCACAGCACCCCAAATTGGGGGCTCCTATTGATGCCAATGACCATTAGTGGACAATACATACAATGGATTATTATTCAGCCTTAAAAAGGAAGGAACTTCTGACACATGCTCCAACATGAATGAAGCTTGAGGACACTATGCTAAGTGAAATAAGCCCGTCACAAAAGGACAAACATCGTATGACTCCACTAACATGAGGTATTCAGGCTGGAGTAATATTTCAGATTCATGGAAACATTGAGTAGAATGGTAGTTGCCAGGTGCTGTCGGGAGGTAAAAATAGGGAGTTAAGTGTTTAATGGATACAAAGCATTAGTCTGAGAAGACAAAAAGTCCTGGAGATGAATGGTAGCAACTGAACATCAATGTGAATGTACTTAATTCCACGGAACTGTACACTTAAAAAATAGTTAAAATAGTAAAATTATGTATATTTTACCACAATTTCATAAAATGCTTACACAGCACTTTCTATATGCCAGATACTGTCCTAACTTCGTTGCAAATATCAACTCATTTAATTCCAAATATTAACCCTATGAGACAGGTTCTATTATTTTTATTGTGGTCTTCCTTATTATCCTTGCCCAGAGTCCACAGCTGGCAAGTGGCACAGCCAAGATGGCACAGAATGGCGCTCCAGCTCCATCACCTCACCCTTCACCATTCTTCACAGCTGCCTCCAGCAAGGGAGACTGCAGGTCTGAGGGTCTCGCCATTCAATTCCTACTGAAACAGAGTAACACACCCTGTTGCTCACACACCATGAGGAGGGTCCTAAGATACCAGACTACCCAGGCCTTACTGTGGTGAGTTTGGGAATATCTAGAGGGCTCAGCACATAGGTCTGGAATCAAAATTAGCCTTGTTAACCAATTTCATAGAACTAAGGAGTTTCAAATCAAAAATGGCATCTCTCTGGTCTAATCCTCTTTTTGAGATGGGAAGTACTGTTAATCTATATCAGAGAAGGTATGCTTGCTTTTTTATATTTTCTTAAGTTTCTAAAAAAAAAATACATAGAACTAATGGTCTATGAAAGAACCCAATCCCAGAAGGCCATGGGATGAATGTCTAGTCTGGGAGGCATGACCTAGAGCAAGTCACTCACTCATCCTCCCTGGGTCTTACTTCCTCTTCTCCTAAATGGGAACACTTTTAAATGAGTCTCCTATTTAACAGTATTTAATGGCTTAAGATTAGCTTCATTATAGAAAAACTAGAGGCCCAGTGCATGAAAATTCCCTCAGTTTGGCCTGCTCACAGTCTGGGATCCCTCAGGGGTGGGGGGCGACCCAGCCATCAGGGGAAGGCAATGCACCCATCACACCTCTGCTGCTGCCAATGCTGGTAGCACAAGCCTCAGCTGGCCCTGGTTACCTGAGCCTCAGGTGGCCCTGGGCAGCTGGGCAGCCACCATCCGAGGCTTGCCTGCACCTCGGGACAGCCCTGGGCAGCTGGGGGGCTGAGAGCAGGTCCGGCCACATCCCTCATCCCTTCAACTGGGCTGAAAGGACTGTGGGACTCCGGCGGCAAGAGCAAGGAGCGGCTGGACCCACCCTCAAGCCATACTACAGGCCTACCACCCCAGGCAGGGCTGAAAGCACTGGGAGACTCTGGCGGGGCTGAGGGGACTGGGTGCTGCCATCTTGTCGCTATGGGTGCCGCCATCTTTGTGATATGATAGAATTTGCATATTCTGTCTTTATTAGATAGGATACTTTCAAAAAGATAAAATGCTATTCTCATAATTCCATTCACTTGGGAGACTGTTAAAAAAATAAATAAAAACTCTGAATAAAATACTTCACAGAGAGGTCAAGACTTATTACATTCAGGTCTCAAACACTGTTCCTAGGTTCCTCATCAGTTCTTCACAATTCTTACTCATCCATCCTATCCTAAAGGTAATAATGAGACATTCTCATTCTACATAGCATTCCACCTCTGCTCAAAGGAAATGCTTGTCCCTATTGTTAGCCTTCTCCATGCCTCTCTCAAAGGCATGCTGGGACAAGGGTAAGCAGACCAATAGCTAAGAACCTAATGACGAATGTCAGCCCCCCTAGTCCAAGGCTGCAATTTCCCTTCCCACCACCTCCCAGCATTATTTTATTTTATTGTGTGCTTTCCTTAAGAACAAGGGCATTCTATGGCATGACCTCGGAACAATTATCCAAATCAGGAAATTTAATATTAATACAACACTATTATCCAATTCACAATCCCTATTCAATTCTCGCCACTTGTCCTGGTCATGTCCTTTACAGCTTTCTTTTTTCCCCATGCATTTTGCTGCTGCCTTTCTAGCCTCCTTTAATCTCAAACTGTTATCAGCCCCTGTCTTTGTTGAGCTTACGGTTTTGAAGATTATAGACCACTAATTATGTAGAGCATCCACCAGTTTAGATTTGTCTGATCTCTCCCCATGATTCTATGCTGTTTATGCACCTTGAGCACTTAAAACTACCCCAGACTCCAATCAGGAGGCATGTGAATTTGGTTTGTATCAACATGTGACATTATGTAACGTTAATTTTAATCACTTGGTTAAGGGGATGTGTGCCAGGCTTCTCCACTCTACATTTACTGTTTTTCTCTTTGTAACAGAAAGCAATTTGCAGGAAGACACTTTGAGAATATAGCCTACATAATACATGCATAATATGCAAATTGTCCCCTCAACTGGAGTTCTTCTGGGAGTTCAACCAGGGGGCAGGCCAGCTGGGGGAAGGGAAGGAGGCCCCAGCTAGTAGCCAGCAGCCGGTAGGGACCCTACCAGTGCACAAATTTTGTGCACTGGGCCGTGTGTGTGTGTGTGTGTGTAAAATAAAATTTGCATCCACTAATGTTAACATCTATTAAGAATTTTCTAACCCCATTATTCTTTCTACAATTGGAAGACCATCTATGATAAGAGCCACCCTTCTCATTTGTTTCTTTTCTTTTCTAAAAAATATATATTTTATTGATTTTTTACAGAGAGGAAGGGAGAGGGACAGAGAGCTAGAAATATCAATGAGAGAGAAACATCGATCAGCTGCCTCCTGCATACCCCCTACTGGAGATGTGCCCACAATCACAGTACATGCCCTTGACCGGAATCAAACCTGGGACCCTTCAGTCCACAGACCAATGCTCTATTTGCTGAGCCAAACCGGCTAGGGCATCATTTGTTTCTTTATGTCAGTTTAGATTTTATAATCAATCCCACACCTATATTTGAAAAATAAGAAAAAATGCACCCAAGGGACTTTGGAATAGAAAAAGAAATGTCAAGAAAGGGTTAAAATGATATGTAAATCGAGTCTAGAGTTTGCCCATCTATGTG
>PVJC01004032.1:0-66339 GCA_004026665.1 Murina feae | reverse complement strand
GGAGCAAATAGCTATGGCGCTTCTCAGCCCTGCACTGAGAGACACCAGGTCTCTGTGTCCCACGGTAATTGCTGCAAGCAACGCTGAGAGAAACCCGCTTTGGGTTTCCACCCGGTGCCAGTCAGTCCCCCTTCTCTGGGTGTCTGTGGGACCTCAGAAACTCGCCTGGAACTGGAGTTCAGAGCCGCTGGGAGCTTGTGGCTCTCTCCGTTTTGGAAAAAAACCACGACCTCCGGTACCAGCCCTTCCCCGAGCCCATGCGCGCCTCCGTACCTCTGTACTTTGCTCCCACCGCTCCTCTGAGTCTCAGACTCTTCTCTAGTTGTAAGATTTTCACTCAGCCAGCCGTCCTGTAGGTGCGAGTGGTGTCTGAGTGTTCTTTTCATGGTTTTTCTGAAATAGTTGTTCACAGCTGCATATACGGTGTCTTCCCTATGCCGCCATCTTGTTTCTCCTGCCTCAACTTCTGTAGACAGGAATACTCAGTACCATCGTGGCCCATCTCAGAGTTTTCCCTGTCCTGATCCTCTTGACTGTATACAACTGGACTACTGCCTTTCAGGAGTTAGTACCAGGCCCACTTATACACCAAGACTGACTTGCTTGGACCCACCTGCCCACAGGTAGACTGCCTCCTGGCTGAGTCAGCACTAGCCATATCCCAAAGCACAGACTTTTGCCCGTGCCTCAATACTGTCTCTTCTCACCCTTGCTTCTTTCCATTGCTCTCACAATAAAGCTTAGCACATGAGCTTTGTTTCCAGCTCTGGCAAGCTGAGACAGAACTTACTTAGACCAAGGAAGAACAAAAAGGAACACTTACTTAAAGGGCACAAAAGTGATAAGTAATTTCAAAGGGCATATTTTTAATGGTATAATAACTACAATCTAATGCCTAAAAGGCTATAAACTTCCCATGCCTGGAACTTTCTCCTGCCACTCTCTGGCTGTTCTCCAAATGGGGTCATGTCATTTCCACCTTGTCATGTGTCTGGACCTCTTTTTCCAGATGGCTTTCTCTGAATGCCAATAAATACCTGAGTTTCAAGTAGGAAGGCAAGCAACTCTTATGATCAGCATCTAAGAGAGTCATGAGTGTAAATAAATATATTTCCTCATCCAAGTATTAATGTATACATACAATAATTATTATTTACTAAATGATTATTTGGCGAAGAGGATGCTATATATCCTTTTCACAATGAGAAGCCATTTAAAGTTTAAATGCAGGGGCATTCCATAATGAGATGTTTGTAAGAAGACAATGTTGGCAGCTGTGCAGGTGATGAAAAAGGGTGACATTACAGACTGAATGACTAGCTAGGAGGTCATTGCAGAGGCACAAATAAAAGATGAAGGCTTGCCATCAAGTAGTAGAAGTTGAGATGAAAAGAAAGAGCAAAAGCATGAATTGACCTGTAGTAATCAGCAGGACATGGGGGCCATTTGAAGGAAGAAGTACCTTTCTGAGCATGCTCATCCCCAACATTGTCAATCCACCTTGCATGGTTGCTGAGATTAGAAGGACCCAGGGCAATGATGAAGGTGAGGCACCTATTTGGACTGTGGTGCCTTTAAGGAAACAGCTAGAAGTTTGGGCTTTAGAGCAAATACTTTCATCAGCAGAATGAAGAGAAGGAGTTTTGTTTTGGGCACTGGGCAACTCAGAAAATGAAGGGCCCAACTAAGACATAGCAAAATGCTCCTCTGACCTCTATAGAGGGGATTTTCATTCTTTCACATGGCAGCTTTCTCTTCTCTGGTCTCTTTGGGCCACTCTGATGGTCCCCATCTGATTCTGTACTGAATTACAGTTATAAGTCTATATTATCTTATATCCTTCCTGCCCTCAGTGTGCCTTCTGTATTGTTTTGCTGAGTGTCAAGCAGAGCAGGTAGTCAGTCATTGAAGAAAAAAAACACTTTTCTGCCTGCTTGCTTTTGCTTCTGCTGATCCATCTCCCTGGAATACGGTCTCTTCTACAGTGCAATTCCAGCTCAACATTGTGATCTAACTCACTATCATCTTCCCCAGGAACTCTTCATTGGAATTATTGGCCCCACCAAGAGCATTTTTCTGTGCTCCGTCATTCCCAACCACACTGTAAAATCTCAGAGGGATAAAGCCTGGTCTTATTCATGTCTGTGTCTCCAGCACACACACACACACACACACACACACACAGTGCCCATTTAGCACATAAGAGAGGCTCAGTGAAGGGTGAGCTAAACTGAAGAATCAGATGAATCCCCTAAGCCAAATTGATTCCTCTGGCAGATTGCAAAATATGGCCACAGATTTGGGCATGCATGCCCCATTGTAATGTCATTTGGCCAATCTCCTCATCAAGAGGTAGGGTCTATTTCTGCACCCTTGGACTCTTGGTTGGCTTGTGAACTTCTCTGACCAACATAATGCAGTGGAAGTGACATATTGCAACTTCTGGGGCTATGCCCTCGGTGGCCTTCAGCTTCTGTGTTCACCCCTTCCATATTACTCTGAAACTCCCATGTAAAGAAGGTGGTGTAGCCCACTGGTGAATGAGCCATAATGTGAAGGAGAACTGAGGCAGCCCAGCCAACAGCCATTGCCAACCACCACTGACAGTCAGCTCTGCCAGCTCTCTAGCTGGACACAGCCATCTGAGGGAGCCAAGGCAGGGTCAGTAGAGTGATCACTCAGTTCACCCACTTTGTGAGCTGCTAAGTTTTGGAGAGGGGTTGTTATGTAGCAAACCTAGCTAAGTTGTCTTGAATCTGTAGAGCAGAATGATGTAGATGAGTTGATGAAATGGGACATCTGAGTTCATAGAAATAGTGGAAAGATGGCGTTACTGACTTTCTGGTGGGTTCTCTCCCACAAACTGATGCTCACAGCTCATCAGAAGCTAAACTAGATAAGAAACATATGGTTTGGAGCCCTGTGTCTCCCATAATGATGGTGGGCTGTAACAGGACTGTAATGATGATTATTGCTGACGATCACTGGGGAACACAGCAGAACAGTCTGTGATGAACTCAGTACGCTGGCACTCTATGGTCTAAATAGATCTTGACTGCAGAGCTTCCCATCAACCAGGTGGTTCAGGGAGGTACCCACCAACTAAACAAGTAAACACCCCCCAGCCTGGCCTGTCCTTATTCTCAGAGTTAAAGGCTGTGGATGCTGCACGTGTGTGGGTAAGTAGCATTGCAGGCTGACTTCTTTAACCAGGCGGAGCTGAAAGAGGAAGGAGTGATTCTCAGCTCTTTTCCATCAGTCCATCATGGAGAATGCTCTTTCAGAGCTGGGTTCAGGCAGTCCCAGGGAGACCTCTGGTTCTTTACTCTCAGTAGCAATTCACATTTTTAAAGCTACTAAATGAACCGATTAGATTAACAATGCCTGGAAATGATGAGATAGTTCATTTCCATTCAGCAAACACTTATGGAGTGCCTACTACACTCCAGGCATGGTTTTCAGCTCCACAGGCCAAAGGATAGATGAGGCCCTCAAGGAGTTCAAGCTCTATTAGAGGAGAACTAATTTGTTCTGCTCAGTTAGTCCCATTGCATTAAAAATGGAGATACATATGTGTATGTTTAAAATATATCTAAGTGTGGGCCTAGAAAGAGCTTTCTTAGTTTGGCCATTTCCAGAATAGTTTTAGATCTGGACCCATGGCTGCACCTGACTCAAGCCTGAGGCATGAGAAGAGTCCAGCGTGATGAACTAAATAAGCAGGGCAAAGGTCAGAAATCAAAGGAAATTACATGGATTTGAGACTCAAGGTTGAGGGAAATCTCGGCTCAGAACCACCCTGGTTGAGGCTAGTGAGGAGAGCACAGTGAGTTTAGAGGGCAAAAGTGCTGACCTAAGTCATTTTATTCCCCTAAGAATGATTTTTTTTTAAAAAGAAAAGGCATTCACTGCTTCCTTGTGCTGTTTGGATATGGTTCTGAGCTGAAATGTTCTAGAGCAACCCATCTCCTGAGCAGACCTTCCCAGATTTCATTAGAGAGGGGACACCTCCAGCTCTGTGTCTGCTAGCTGGTACATGGGCACTAGGCATATTGGATTAGGGTCCAGAGTTCATCAGAGAGGAGATGCCCATGGCTGAAGAATGGAAGGGAGGCCCATGTTTGGGTCGTGTCCACTGGATCTGTGAAGAAATTCTTCAGATTGGAAAAAATTGGTAACTTTGAAAAACCTTGCCAGGAGTAGAGGCTTGAATATTCTCCTTCTGCTGAGGACTGTCTGGTTACACTGTGACAGTGGCCTTGCTGGACAGGGCAGCTGGGGTGCTGGTCCTGGTGGCCTCTTTCTCCCATCCATGGTCAGAGTTCTCTTCCCAGCTGGGCACCTGTCATGATGTAGCAGTAAGGTGACCACCCCACTCTTGGCTGCTCTCTCTCTGTGTCGGAGGGCTGGTCTCCACTGTGCCACGAGTCCTGTCCTCTGGGTGCTTTGCTTCCTTTGGTAGTACTGGCTCCCTCCTACCTCAGTTGTTGTCTTTTCTAAATCCTCGTTGTGTCCATTTTCTGGGGAAGCTGTTAACAATGTGCCATTAACTGGATGGCTTAACAAGAAGAGGCTTTCCTCTCACAGTCTGGAGGCTAGAAGTCCGAAACCAAGGTGTGGGCAAGGCCATGCTCCCTCTGAAACCTGGAGGGAAGGGTCCTACCTCGCTTCTTCCAGCTTCTGATGTTGCCTAGGAAACTTGGGGTCCTTGACCTGTGGACACATCATGCCGGTCTCTGTCTCTGTATTTATGTGGCCTTCTCCCTGTGTGTCTCTTCTCTTATAAGGACACCAATTATATTGGGTTAGGGGTCCAGCCTACTTCAGTGGGACCTCACTTTAACTAGTTACATCTGCAATGACTCCATTTCCAAATAAGATCACATTCACAGGTACCAGACTTCAGTGTTAGTATCTTTAGGTTGATTTTCTTTGCCCAATCAGATGGCCAAACTCCTATAGAAAATCTGATAGCTCACATTCTGAGGGGCTAAGCAAGGGAAGAAGCTGAAGATGTTAACTTATTGCCCAGTGCAGTGCCCCTGCACACACCTGTGTTGCCATCTCCTGGTTTGCTGACTCTGAAGGTCAAATCCATGGTCTTTTGCTGGGATTGGGGTTGGGGGATGAGGTCATTCCCCAGCCTGCCTGTATTAGAAATGGGATCCAGGCATCTGACATCACCTAAAAAAGACTTTAAGTCAGTCTGTCTGTTTTTATCCTCATTTGGTTCACAACTTTCAAAGGCCCCAAGTGCTTGCAATGACTCAGACTCTAGGAGGTCAGTTAGTCTTCAATCCCCTTCCCCCCTTCAACCACTACTGGTTGAAGTTCCTCTTTCCCAGGTTATTCAAATAAGTTGCCAATCACCCACCTATTTTCCAGCTCCCAGACTTGATTACTGCTCTTATCTCTCCTTTCTTTGCTATCCTGAAGTATTTTTTTTTTTGGAGGAGTAGGAGGGAGATTTGGATTTAGAGCATGATTTAATCTGCCATCTTCATGGACAAACCACAAGCTCACTGTCCCCTTGGTATCTGCCTAATCTCTGCCCAACCACCTGGCAAAATTGACTGCTCTCCCTTTTGTTTGGGTCGCCCTGGACCTTAATCATCCTGTCCAGGCTGTATCTCCAACTGGACAAAATGTTCCTTAAAAGCAGGGACTGGGTTTTGGTTTATCATCTCCAGCCCCTGCCATAGTGCCTAGCATTCAATCATTCATTCACTTATCAAACATTTATAGAATGCATGTTTTAGACATACATATTGGGAACACACAAATAAATAAATCACAACTTGTGATATTGAGAGGCTTACCTCAGTATCACAGGGTGGTGGATGGAAGTGATGTGAAACGTATAATTCAAATAACCTTATATGTATGTGAATATATGGGTATATATTTACATACACACACACATATTTAAAAATAGATCACTCAATGAAATGTCTATAACAAATGATATATTCTTTCAAAATATTGTCCCCTTTTCCAAAAGCACTAAGAAGCTAATGTATGCAATTTTTGCTCCATTGTCATATTTACCAGCCTATTAAAGTTGAAGGAATTTTTTTCTGAGTCTGAAATGTGTGTGTGTGTGGGGGGGGGTGGGTTTGTGAAATACATGTGTATTTACTCATTAATTTATTGGCCATATCTAGCAGGCAGACAGAAACACGGATGAGGTCAATTTATCTAGCCAAGGTTATTTCTCTATTAAAGTGTGTGCTACATGTAGGAATCATATCTGAATCATTCTACCTCCCTATTTCCAAAGCTGGCAAACAGTTTTCTCAGAATGTACAATATATGGCCAAGACTTAATAAATATTGAATAAATGGATGGATGGATGAGGATGGGTGGGCAGATGGATGGGTAAGTACATGAGTAGATGGACAAATGGTAGGTGGGTAGATGGATGGGTAAATGAATGAGTGGGTGGATGGATGAGTGAATCATGGATGAATGGGCAGATAGCCTTTGAATTTGAACTAATGATCTCAAAGTATGGGCAGCTTAATGAAAATTAAATGACATAGTGTGCTAGAAAACACTTAGCAAACCATAAAATAAAATGTATGAATTAAGGCATAATTGTTGGATTTATATTCTTTATACTGTACTTCTTCTCAAAAACATTTTCAAGTGCCTATAAGATCTTTGTATTAATTTTTATTTTGATTGTTATAGATCTGGCATGCCAGTGTAGACAGATCATCTAATGACACTTATGGACCATTCATCCTTTTCTTTCTCCCAGACCTCAAGGACATGAAATGGGAAAATGGACAAATGCTACATTTATTCTCTTTTATCTTAAAGCATTAATGTTTAGTCAGAAAGAAGGGGCTTTGGAAAAATCAGAATTTTAGTTACTAAAAACATTTCTATTTTATTTTTTATCATGTGTCTGAAAAATAAAATAGAAATGTTTTGTAAATAAAAATCTGAATTTTGCTTTTTAAGTAAAAGAAAACCATGAAAAACTCTAGGCAATTCTGAGTAGTTAAACTATAGGCTTGAATTGACCAAGGAAAGGAGCTGAGAACTCTATTGCTTTTCATGCCCTTAAGATCTAGAATGGTGGTTTTCAACTGCTCTCCAATGGGGAGGTAGGGGGTTCCCCGGGGGAATTATGACAATATTTGGATAAATTTTTGATTGTCACTACTGGGGTGGGGGCAGATGGCACCACTGGAACTTGGTGGGTAGAGGCCAGGGATGCATTTTATAGCCCCCAGGACAGCTGTTCCTTCACTCTCCACCCAAACAAAGAATTATCTGGTCCAAAATATCAATAGTGCCCAAGATGAGAAACCCTGGTTTAGACACAATAGCAACAACAAAGGACTTCAAGGATCATGAACCACAGAGAAGAAAAGAAGAATTTGATGAGGTTACACATAGAGCATCTCACTTTTAAGGATACCCGAAAACTTACCCACCCACCTTTCCTTGTAACCTCCAAATGAATGAAAACAAAAGGTTTGCAATGATTTGCTTGTTAATTCCATTAATGACATTTATAATAATTACTGGCTTATTTACTAAATCATGTAACCTAATAAGGCACAGCAGAAATGCCCTCTTGTTGGAATAAACTATTCAGTCCATAAAGGGCTAATTTGGGAAATTAACAAGTGAGAGCAACATTTCTTAATAATTTCATCAAGGGAGGAGAAATGCTAGAGTATTTTTCTTTGGATGTCACAATTTTTTTAAGTCTAGAATTGTCTGAGAAACCTACCTTTCTAGTCAAAGAAATCTGCCTTAATTCTAAGAGATGAACCTTTCAGAATCATCACTGTCCAAGAATTTTAGTGAAATCTTGATCTCAGACAAGGAGGGAAAAAATAACCAAATTTTACCAAAAATTTAAAGTAGTGAATAAAATAATGAGAAGTGGAAAAAGGGCCTCAAAGGAACCATTGGATGGAGAAAAGAAAAGGGTTATTGCTTTAATTGGCTTTTTAATGATTCCCTATTTCTCTCTTCTGCTTTTTTTAGGGGGGAAAAAACCTTAAAACAGAAAGGTTAATCTAACTATACATTTTAAGCTTTTAAAGGCTCCATTACAGGACTTATTATGCTAAAAGAAACATACCTGGCGTATTGCAGCTTCTAAATGTATCAGCAATGCATGTAATGATTCACTTAAAACACCATGGTCAGAATTCTTTCACATTATTTCTATGTAAATTGGATGCTTCACAATTACTATAATATGTGTAAAATTCCACTTATTATTTCTTTTAACATAGAAACTTTTATCACTTAACTCACTGGACAGAATATTTGAGCCATTTGCAATCATTAGAGCATTTTTGTTTGGCCAAACCCTTATGGGATTATACTTGGGAAAAGACAGTGAATTATATTCATTGCAAGAAAACAGAAATTTTAAATATATAAGGGGCACCAGGAAACTTTCATTTTAGTGCAAATCCAATACTATATCTTACTTCTTTGTACAGCAGGGCAGGCTTTTATCTTTAAGCAATTTATAAAACCCAGCATGTAATAGGAGGGAGGCATACCATGCAGATCAATCTGATAGATAAATAGGGACTTCAGGACAGAGCAGAGATGTGACATAGCTGGGAGTCAAGGGAATAGCTTTCTGTCCAGTTCTACCCCAGAACCTGTATCTGATTCCTCCCACCTGAGCTATCCTCAGCCTGCCCCTTTCTCTGCAGAGGCTGGCCTGGGAGGTGAGCCTCCTGGCTATGGGTCCTCCCTCCCCTGAAATATAAACACTCCACTGAACCTTAGACCAACTGCTGGGAATGGTCCCTCCCTTTGAAAATCATAGGGTTTTTTTTTGAAAATAGACTTGGGGAAGAAATACAAAATCAGAAAAAGAAGGAGCATTGTTACCTAGGAAGTTGAGTCTTGGGGGGTTGGAGGGGCTCTGTTTAAGAATCCAGCACTTGAGACAAATGCTTCGGTTACAACTTGGCATATGTGGAAGAGCCTGTTCTGCTTTAGTCCTCTGAGATGCTTTATAGAGAGGAAAAATAGCAACGAAGTGAAGATTTGCATATATTACGCACCCTGAATCTTTTAGACTAAGTATAGGTATGTTTGTTTTTAATAAATGAGAAAATTAAATTCAGGCCTTGATTAATATTTAATTCTGCAAGCATCTACATTATTGGGCAAGGTTTATTTTATTCTCAATTGTGCATTTAAAAATAAGGCAACATGTTTTTAAGCAACATGATATATTTTTCCAAATTTTATTCATCAAACTTTAACAAAGACAAGTTGAGAACTTTCAATAGAAGCTCTTGTATATGAAATAAAAATTGTGATTTTTATTTAGACTATAATTATATTTTTCAGCTATATTCCTTAAGGAAAAAGTATTCCCCTAGAAATCTGGGAAACAAAATAGTTATTTTTTTAATTAATGCAATGTTTTTATAGTAATCTTTTTAGCTATACATAGAAAATTTGAAATATGCCATGTAAATATATATTATATACATATATACATATATACACACATATTATTAGTTAACTGCATGTGTGTGTATGTGTGTGTGTGTGTGTGTGTGTGTGTGTGTGAGAGAGAGAGAGAGAGAGAGAGAGAGAGAGAGAGAGAGAGAGAGAGAAACCTAAAAATGAATGGTTAGTAACATTGTACTTTGTTTTCCACAGGAAGTTAACTTGCATAGACTTAATATTAGAACTATGGCAACACTATAATATCAGTACTTGAACATATAAAGGGTCTGATTATTAACTTTGCCCTATAGGTGGATTTTGACTTTTAAATAAAAGTTGGAGACTGAAATTCATGTTCATTCCCTGTTCAAATGAACAACGGTGAAGAAACACAGGCAGACCAACCAAGCAGGCTGCACGTCTGTGCATAAGAAACAAACCATTGGCAAAACAAGAGGTTCACCTAGGCTGGAATGAGCCACATCCACATGTATGATGCACTGTGGCAGTTTAGAGAATGAAATTGCTGGTCTTGTAGTCTCACTAATGTAGTCTCACACATGCAACACAGACACACATATATGCATGCATATACATATAGCCTAATTTGGGCATATCTTGCAAATGAATGAAAGAAACAGCAGATGTCAAACACTGGATAATGAACAGTTGATTTATAGTAGATTAAATAAAATGTATAAATATTGCATATCCATTCTTAATTTGCTCTTCAATAAAAATGAATGCATTTAAGATACTTAGACTGTATAGACCTCTGAATAGATGCAGATACCCTCAGAGAATTAAAGAAAGAAAGCTGGAAGATGAATATTACCCTCTTTGGGTTGAATTACCAGAACGGACTATTTTATAAATTTTAAAGTGATAATGTATTCATAGCTAAAGCAGAGGAAAACCAGCACATTTTTTATCCCTTTTTTTTTTTTTAGCCCACATATTTTCGAAGACCTCCTATAGTTAACATTATAATATAGTTAGTTGCTACAAATAATCGAGGGTGATTATAGGAAAACTGTCAGTGTCTGCTCAAGGTCTGAAAAGGCTGCAGCAAATAGCTTTTCTCTTTGCCATGGAGACTGGGGTCTGTTTTTACGGTTACTCTGGAAACCAGAGCCTTGCTGTTGTTAGTCCTTTTCAGTTACTTGAGCTATTAAATCCCTCCGGTTGAGACAAAAGGAAAGAGGTATGCAGACACTTCCTTGGGAAGAAAACCTCTGGGCTCAGGAGGAGCAGAACTCAGGCTGGGAAGTGCAGCTCTGTCTGTTCAGCTTGGTCCATTTTCATCAAGGAGGTGGCACGCTGCAGTCCTGCTACATGGAAGCTCCCTTTGCATGTTAGAATGGGTAATCAGGTTACTGTAGCATGCCCCTCCCCCACCCCTCCTTCCTCAAAAGGTGAACCTGTGCTCATGGTCAGGTGTGGATGATCACTTCCCACCTCTAACACCTCAAGTTCCTTCTGGGTAGACAGGCACAACAAAGAGGACATTTTTATGAACAAGGGGGTAAGGGACTTGAAAGTGTAACAGCTCAGGATCTCAAAACACAATGGGATTGGTTTACAATTCAAATTTACATGTAGAGTCTGTGCATGCTTTTTGTTTTAGGAAATAGAAGCCAAAAATCATTAATATTCTCTCCATCCTCTTAATGGAGCCAATAACCTAAGAAGACCGAGAACCCTGTGCTGTCAAGTGTTTTACAGGGCAGGGAAGAAGCAACTTGGCATATGGAGTTATAGAGAGAATCCTGGATTACTTGCAAGCTAAATGGGCACCTTCATCCCCCTCCCTTTTTTGCTTTGTCCTCAAACTAGGAATGCGTTTTCACCTTTGGTAATAGTTTATTATTGCCAGCATTTACGTTCATCTCACTTTTTTTTTTTTTTTTTTTGGTTGAAGTGTTCTCCTCTCAAGGAAAAGAAATTCTCTCTGCAAGAAACAGCAGCCTAAATAGACCACAAATAACATGCTTCTTGATGGAGCAGTCCATTCCGGTCCGATCGTAGTCATACTAAGTAGTGCTGAACACCGCAGGCCCCGTGGGAAGAAACTGCTTTCAGTGGGCTAAGTATTCAATTACTTTTTATTTGAACTATTCAATGTGTCACCCCCGCAACCCCTTTACTATTTTCTCCCTCCACCCTGCCCATTACTAAGGGTTAGGTCTTGGTTAGCACTGACCCACTTGCTTTAAGAGTAGCAACCAAATTAATAACAACAGATATCTTTTAATAGGAAGCAGCATTAAGAAGAAGAAGGAGGGGGCAAAAAGAGAAACCCTTTGTTTTTCAATCCACTCACTGACTGTTTTTCGGTGGTTTTAGTTATTTTAAATCAATATGTAGAGTTACTTTCAATCAACATGGCAAGCGGAATGTCCTCTTTCCCTCTGCCATGTTGATTGAAAGTAACTCTACATATTGATTTAAAAGCGGAATGTCCTCTGCCTTCAGCATAGGGATGGATTTGCATGCGATGTCCTTCCTATGGAGTCAAAGCTCACCCCCCAATGCACTAGGAGCCTTTCTGCCTTCTCAGTTCTGACCAATTGAAAACGGCAGTAAACACTGTAGAGAAAGTTTGTAGTAAGTGAAATTGCATAGCCGGTTCCTTGGGGCCACTGCTCCAGGTCAGTGATTCTCATGGTTTGAATGGCTCTGTATGACTCTTACCCTGACATTACTAGGATTTTCAAAGCTGTCTAAAACACAGGATTCAAGATGGTACCCACACTCCATGGAAACCCAATATCATCTAGAAAGAGAATTGTTTTCATTTTTAAATTACAGTTGACATACAATATTCCATTAGTTTGAGGTGTACTACGTACTGATCCGATGTTCAGATAACTTATGAAATGACCACCTGGTAACTCTAACATACATAGTTATTGCAATATTATTGATTATATTTGTATGGTTGCCAGATGGAGGGGGGGCTGAATATGGGTGAAAAGGGGGAAGGGATAAGATATACAAATGGCCAGTTGTAAAAACAGTCATGGGAATGTAAAGTACACCAATATTATTTGTAATGGTCCTGCCATATTTTCCACCTAAATCACACTGATTTCTCTTTGAATAGAAATTACACGTCAATTGGACAAAAGCTTACTAATCAAAATTAAATTCCTATTTAAAGATCATTGAGCCTTGACTGGTTTGGCTCAGTGGATACAGCGTCTGCCTGTGAACTGAAGGGTCCCAGGTTCCATTCCCATCAAGGGCATGTGCCTTGGTTGTGGGCACATCCCCAGTGGGAGGTGTGCAGGAGACAGCTGATTGATGTTTCTCTCTCATCAATATTTCTGACTCTCTATTCCTCTCCCTTCCTCTCTGTAAAAAATCAATAAAATATATTTAAAAAAAATAAAGATAATCTAGAGCCCAAATATATACCATTAATAATTTACTGACAATCATGAAATTAGCTTTGGTTTTGGAAAACACACGTATTAAGGGATTAATATAGTCTTACCTCCAGCAACCTATATTGTCACTTATCTTTTGGATAACATCATTCATTCATTCAGTCAGTCATTCAGATCTTCCAAAGATACTTATGTAGTGCCTACTTTGTGCTAGTTCCAACTAATGGTGGTAGGAAGACTTTCATGAGCAAATGCATGAACATCTTTTGGGATTGTCCTTTTCAGATGCTGCTGGTAAGTGAGCTGCCTTCTGAATGCTTCCTGAACGGAAAGGCAGGGAGAAGGGAGTTCACTCCTTGATTATCACACCACTCATCATAATGTAGTGGGTATTATTTTGACCCAGGAAGATTAGGCTAGTTATATATTCTTTTTATCTTCCAGTTCTCTGACCAATCAGCATAGGAAAATCCCATTAACTAGGAGGGCTGCCTTTTCCTCAGTCACTCATTAAGTTGTAATATTTGTATGGCTCTTTTTTTTTCATGATATCTGTGTGGTGTTTAGTATAGGTCAGCAGGTGCAGTATAACTTTGGACTCATGGCTCATGCTACACATTTCACCCTATTATTTTACCAGAAGCCAGCCTTCAGGATATTCCCTTTGTTTTGAACTTGTTATTAAAATTGTAATTGAATTTTGTTTGACTCTTGGTAAATTAGTGTTTTCTGTAACTTTGTCAAAGTACATTGTTTCCCTAGGCAGATTTGGTAGCTGCTTCAGAAATGCATATACATTCTTAATTTGAATTTTTTATTATTGTTTGAAAATGGTTATGTAATATGTATATCCTTTGTGTGGTGTCAGACATAACTCTAAGGGTTTATATATTAAAGGCAGTTGTCTTTTATAAATTGCTATTTAAAAGTGGATTATTGCTCCTTTGAAACTAGAGTTTTCCAAACAGTAGCTTGTCATATATCAGCCTGGATGCCAGATTCAGGCTGTAGTTTTCCATCAACTCCAACTTTTCTCTTAGAGTGATTGCATGGATGCGTGCATGCTTAGGAATGCCTAAGACTTGATGGTTTTCCTTGTGTGCCAAGTTCTATTAAAATCTCACTTACTCTGTAATTCTTGGTTACTGCAGCTAAACGTGAGCTTTTTCTACCTGATTTGTAACAGTTATGGACTGTAAAGCT
Organism: Murina feae; assembly: GCA_004026665.1. Lineage (NCBI taxonomy): Eukaryota > Metazoa > Chordata > Mammalia > Chiroptera > Vespertilionidae > Murina > Murina feae. The sequence goes on along the minus strand of PVJC01004032.1, from coordinate 52,290 downwards.
AATTTAACAGCTAAGATTATTGAGTCCTATAATTTTTACTATGACAGTACTATGACATTCTTTAAATTTCATTTTCTACTTATATCTCATTTCTCCAAATAGGCCATAAATTTCTTGAAGGCAAGGATCATTTTTGAAATATCTATGGATCTCTTTTACCTCCTACCTCTGATCTTCATTCCCAGTGTGTGGTATACCACCCTACTCAAGACATTTCCTTGTATGTATGTCATATTATCAATATCTGTTGACATGCAGGTTCGAATTAAAACTGTATCTGATTTTAGTAGACAAGAGGTTGGAATTCTAGCCTAACCTTTCCCCACGGACACATCAAAGCAAATCATGTGGACTTGCATTTTGTTACCTATGAAACTGAGATAATGCTTCTGTTCTGTCTAGTCTGAACATGATGGGTGACTAATGAAGAGACTGTTAGGCAAGCAGGTTGGCTAATGCTATGATGGGCTTAAGTAGAGACCCAGACACTCAGTGACCCAAGACCTTACAATGCAGGGAAATTGGTCACGTGTGTGCTGACTGGGGAGTCAATCTCAGGTGTAAGCATGTCCTTTGGGGGGTTATAGCCTTCTCTTCCTTTTTTCTACTCCCATTTCCCTGCTATGCTAATACTAATGTTGAGTAGAGCATTATGCTCCATCTGTCTAACCTGCCCTGTACTATGGAGTTGCACATAACACTGCAAACCTTGTACCTTGCATGAAGGCACTGATTTGTAATGGGCAAAGAAATGGCAGATTTTGAAGATCTTTGATTTCAGTTGCATATTAATTAATATTGTGCTCTAAGGGACAATGGAGCTTTTCAGAAAATATAGACACAGTTTATGAAGATTTTTTTTTTACTCATTACATTTTTAACAGAATCCTGCATTTTCTCCTGGCTTTATAACTTGTACAAAATATATTAAAAATATACAGAAGTGAATGAACAAATGTGAAAGCCACAGATGTGCAGGATTAATCGGTATATTTTTATGCAAAGGACATTTTATGCCAGGACAGACAATGAAAACATCCTTTCTCTCCTCTCTAGTCTGTTTGAATAGCTTCAGTACCAGAAATTGTGTGCATTAATAGGTTGGTGAATCTAGTGGTTTATTCATTTGTCTGTTTGAGCCATAGACAATTGTTAGGGGAAAGCTTTCTGGAGGGATTGCTTTTGATGACTGTGTAAATACTTTGTTTATGGAAGTTTTATTTATTTGTGGGAAAGTACACAGTTTTCCAAGAGCCTCTTTTAGGTCGGAAGTAGTAGAAAACATTGATGAGCATTTCAAGTTAAGGTTCAAAAATAAATTCCCAAATGAAACATTATTCCAGGCACACTGAGTATGTGGAATGATAGAATTGAATTTGCCTAATATCTTACCTGGTGTGAATACTTTTAGAGAATTTCTATTGGTATAGAAAATCTAGACTTTGGTCCTAAAACATGTCCTGTGCTTCTTTGACTTTTCCCATCACTAAATGCTTTGGACTTCTTTCTCCTAAGTTTTGAGAGTATATGTCATAAATCACTATGATACACACACCCAGTAAAATTAGAACACTCAGGCAACTTACACCCAGCCTGAGCCTTCCGATCAGCTTAAGGCAAATATCCTAAGACTGCATCTGTGGTCCTGGAGTTTGAAAGGCAGAGGCTGAGCCTGCACAGCAACACAGGAACCACCTACCAACGTGAGAACAGAGGTGGGAGTGGGTGCAGGAAAACACATTTGCTTTATGCATCCCTAAACTTACAAGGGAAGAGATTGAAAAAATAAAGATGAAGTGGCTAGGTGTGGCCTAAACAAAGCCTGGGTGATGGAGATATTTCAATGATAGCTATTTGATGTAGCGGGCAGCCACAGCACTCCACAGGATGCTTCGGAAAGGACAAAGAGTTTCCTTGTGTTTACACTTTTTGTTCCTATATAGGATTAGGTCTGTTGCACACACAGAAGAGGAAGTCATTTTATTTTACACAAATCAGCTACTTAAAGTAAATTGAGATATATAGAATTTACCAATGAAATGAGTGATTTGATGTGAATAAAAGAGGTGGTGTGTTGTAAATCGACACTGACAGCCAAATGGGGAAAATTGACAGAGCACTGTAATCACTCCCAACATCCACTGAAGTTATTGATCCAGAACCTCTATAATCCCCTTCACATAACACAAGCAATTTCATATAATACCTGTAATAACGTGCATTCAAACTCAAGTAGCCATCTGAAGCATTGTATCTAATGGCGGAGCGAGCCTCTGCTGAGTAAGTGCAACAACTGGAACACAAAAAGCGCCAATGACTCCTGCCTTTCACAGTAACAGGCCCCGATAAGAGCTAGTTTAGAAGATAAACAGTTCCTAATGCCACCGAAAATGAGCTATTAATTGCCGGCTTGCTAAATATGTTGTAAAAGACGGAGCGGTGGGCGCAACATGGAGAGAATGTAACGGGATTGGGGGGCTGATAAACTTCTTAGGTTATCCATACGCCCGCTATCTGATGTTAATTACAACAGAGGGCCGACAGCTGACAGGTATTTAGCTGCTGGGTCATTACATCCTTCCCAGGTGTTTTCCCATGAAATGTTCCTCCAGTTTTACAAGCTCCTTCTCGCACTGATGGATTATTCCGCAGCCTTATCAAAGCTTTGCCAGCTCCTCATTAATATATAGAGCCAGCCACACTGTTCTATATATCATTGTCTTCCTCTTGGGGAGGGCTAATCTGTCAGCCATTATCAGCCAGTCAGCAGAAGGTAGGCAATCAGACCTGACGGCAAAGAATCATGGGAGATCAGGGAAGGTTAAATGAGGCTGACAGTTGTGATAATGATGATTATACTATAAATTAAGATATGATGATAAAGGAGAATAAAAGACACAATCTGAAGCAATATTTGGTTTAACATGTCTCTCTTTTTCGTTACTGTTAAATGGCCATAACATTTATCACACCGAACAAGAATGGACGTTTAACTACCATGATAACATGGGACAGCATCAGATTGAAAACCCAACAAGTTGTGATTACAGTGTCAGGCACTTTTCCACTGGTTGAGGGGGAAAAAAAAAAACGGGAGATAGAGCATATGTTATAATCATTCATGCATTATTCTGTAGAATGAAAGGAAAATAGATCTATTTTAGAAATGTCTTTCAGCCTTCCCGCTGGAAAACCAAAGGAAACGGTTAATATATTCTTCTGCTCCCCAGACCATTTTTATCAATGAAACAATAGGAAGTTAAGTGAGAGTCCTCCATCAGGCCCTCTCCCCCAAATGCATGTTTATTAGAAGCTGATTCAGATCCTGCAAAAAGAGAGTTCTGGGAACGTCTCCCTCCCGGCTGAATTTTGAAATAAAGGCAGCTAAAATCAGCCAAACAGTTCCCGTGTGACTTCACAGGAGGCTTTCACAGGCTACAATGAGACAAAAGTGAGTCACAATTTCCTTTGCTTTCAGAAATTAAGAAGTAGAACAGCTGATGTAGCTGAATGGGTTATTAAATTGCCTTTACTAATATATTTCTCTGGGAGCAGAGGCTGTCATAGTTGAAGCCTAAAAGAAATTTTGATAGCTTTATGGGGGGAAAAATGAAAAAAATGAGGTCCTGTTTCCTTCGGCACACTCACATGTGGACTCTCAGAGTTTCTAACCTTACGCTGCCTACACACATGCACCGTTGCCGCTGTCACTCACATACTTATGTTTCAGACCACTTATACCACACAAATGCATTACATATATCTACATATGGGCGGCTCGACAGATAATATACATGATAAATTCCACAGTTAAATTTGCATCTACAGAGGGATCATTTGTTTTACTCCTAGAATCAGGAGTAGAGAGAAAAAAAAAACAACAACCCTTAATTCTCATTCATCTCCATTGACTTTATCTTTTAGCTGGGAGTGAAAACAATTATAGTTGAAAATATCTTATTTTGACCTTTCCTTGTATTTAAATTTCAGAAGCTGGAAAATATAATTTAATGTTTCAGCTATCTCTGGAATTGGCCATGCACCAGGCTCTCAAGGGAAGATAGGATATTGATTGATTGATTGATTGATTGATTGCAGTGAACATGTGTCCATTTAAACCTCAGTCTCAACCTCAGTACTATTGACTTTTGCTACAAATAATTTTTAGCTGGGTGTAGGGACCATTCTGTGCATTGTAGGATGTTGGCCTCTACTACCTGCTAGTAGCACCCTTACCCCCAGTATGACAACCTTGCCAAATGTCCCCTGGGGATTGCTTCAAGTTGAGAACTATTGATTTATACCAATACAGTTAGATGAACTGATATTACTATCTGTGGTTCTGTGAAGTCTTTCTAATGATTTCTGTGGTTTCCCTTCCATGGGGGGTGATTCAGGGGAAACAAGTCAGAGGTAGTTTTATATCATATCAACAACACGTTGGATAGTGTAGGGTTGTAAACTGACCTATGGCCAATAAACTTTAAAACATCATAGTTGTTACATGGTTACTAGCATTTATCAGCAGAATGAAATTTGTACATGTTCCTTTATCTAGATGTGAAAGGAAGTTACAAGGCTTAGTTTATAAACCTGTTGGTTCATTCTGTAAATGTTGGTAAGTACTCTGCCCTGGCATTAAAGTTTACTGTCAGAGGGGACCAAAAATAGTCCTGGGGACTCCAGGAATGACCTAGGACATGTTATGGCGTTTGAAACAAGGCCCCTTTCTGGTATACACATTGCTGGAATATACAAGCCATGTGTTCATAGAGCGTGCATATTCAATTTTCATCATGTAGTTACACTTCTTACACAATAGCATTGATGGTTAAAGATCATTTTGCGCTCTTGCTTGGAAACCTATTACTGCTTCAGGATTGAATCTCCACTGTGTTTATGAAGATGGAGAACTGTGTTTGGCCATTTATCCTGCCTATGATCAGGCTTGCACGGGATTTTATTAAACAAGCGAAGCAGCTAGGTTTCCTGTGAGCTCACCTTCGCAGATCAAGGGCTCTCAGTTCAATGACCCTGCAGATTCACACTCCATTTCGATGACATCTTTCTTCAAAGATGCAGAGTATGTCTAGTGTGGCTGATGGAGAGAGATTCTGGGATGTGGGGTGGGTGCATGGCTCTGTCTGTGGCATCCACACAATGCCAGCCAGAACAGCCCCCTAATTTCTGGGACATGAAGTTGTAGATGGAGCTTCTGGTGCTTCCTAACTCCGCAGGAAGCATGTGCTTGCCCACTGGCCTGCCTGATGAGTCCCAGGGGCTAGTTAGTCCTCTAAATCCACTTAAGAGCTACACTCGAGTGTACTGTTTATTTGCCGGACGTTGGTTCTCATTTGGGCACATGGGCAGCAGGCAGGAAAATATCTTGTTACTTAGTCCATTTTATTAACTTTGTTTTGTTGGCTGGAGCCTTAGTGCTGTATTAGCCCCGGAATAATCACAGCTGCACAGGTAGCTGCAGGAGAGTGAACGAGAGGTTTTCTTCAAGGGCTGTGCTCCCGCAGAAATGATTTGTACCCTCGGGCTGATTGTCACTGACAGAAAATGAGAAGCAGGAACATTCAATGCAAAGTAATATGTTCTGTACAATTACTGGATTAATAATTTTATTCCATTACTGTGTGGGGAGAGAGGACATCGGCCTGAAGATCTGCAATTCTAGTATATTTCTAAGCGTCCTGTTAAGAGAGTGAGCAAAGGTCAGGAAACTTAATTATGCTATAACTAGATAGAAATTGCCAAGTGATAAAAAGAAACATCCAGACAGATTCAGCAGGAAATTACAGCTTTAATAATATAGCATAATGCCTACTTCTATACAATTATTGGAGAGACCCTGAATGGTTCAGAATAACAGGCTTGAGTTTCCAGTAACGACAAAAAAAATCCCACTGAAAATGACTTTTTGCATCTAGCTGTAAATATTTTTTTTCCAAAAAAAAAGAAAGAAAGAAAGAAAGAAAGAAAAGTACCATTATTCAGTGATCAAAAATCTTCTGCTCACTCCACACCAGATGCGATGACCACACTGACATTTGGGAAGATGACAAGGTTGGAATTTAAGGGAAGTAATTTATATTTGCAAATTAAGTTTCTAGCATTCTACTTAAAAAAAAAAAAAATAGGCCTCCGGTTTTTCAGGAATTAAACAAAAACCCCTATATGTGGAGGCTTATTCGGTTGCAGGTGAGCTGTGAGGACCCTCAGCATGTGTGTGATCACATTGGGTTTCCCTGGGAACTCCTGCGGGGGCTGATGAGGAAGAATGGAACACCCTTTACATAAACCTTGGAGGCGGGATTAAAGATGAGCATTAGGTTTAACAAACAGGGGTGATGGGCAGTTCTTCCATGTCCAGAAAGGAGGGAGGGAGAACTTTCCACCAAGCACGCTGAGAAGCCTGAGATGCGGCAGCCAGCCTTTGCAAACGTGACCCGCTGTTTTCAGTATCAGCGCCTCGCCTTTCACACACACGCCGCACGTGGCGCAAGGACCCTCCTCTCTTGTTTGCGTGATGGCCCTTTCTCGCCCTTCGGTGGGAGGGAAAGTCATTTCCCCACGCTCGCCTGGGAGAGCCCACGTTTCATTTTGTATTCTGAGGACGCAGATTAATCAGTCAGCTCCCTTCCCAGAGATGGCCATTCTGCCCAGAAATCTGCATATCTGCATATTACTGTTCTTCCCCAAATTTAATTTCCTACAGGAGCTGATATTAATCACCCTGTTTAAACAGAGGGGATTTGGGAGTCTGTAAAAATATGGCATTTTTTTTCTCTCATAGAACTTGTAGAATATCTTTCTGTCTTTTTTTTTTTTTTTCAATTTAAAGGTACAATAGCTTTGTTGGCTTAATCCTAAATAGTGATTGTCATGGCATTTTATTTTTACTTGAACTTTAATTATTTGGACAGTAGCAGTAAGCCCAGATTCTACTTCCCAGATGTGAGGTAAGTGTTTCGTAGATTTGAAAATAGAACAGCCCCTGCCAGCGTTTGGAAATGATGACAGGGTTGGAATTGAAGGGAAGTCATTTATATTTGCGGGTCGATCTCACAGCGACTCGGTTTGTCTGTGGGATGCTCCTCTACCTCTCAGGTGAAAGCAAAGGCCAAAACCACAGGCGAGGGAAACCACATCTTCCGGGCAGCCCTCGCTTTACCCTGCTTACTATGTGCACAGAAGTTAAATCCATCAGCTGCCGGTGCCTCTGCCAGGACTCTCTGGCATATTTTCTTCTGGCTGCTGCAGCACAAGGGTGGCCCAAGCAGAAGCAGGAGACAGACAAACAGCGTGCATGGAGAAATATGCCGGTGTGCCCTGTGCGTCCGTGCCAGCTGGAAGAAAGAGATACTCATCGGTTACTGACTAGGCACACTGCTGTTATTAAAGCAGAAGCTGCCATCCAGGTTTTTGTGGAGACGCATACCCTGGCCTCCCCTGGCCAGAGGCTGATTTGGATTGGTGCTTTTTTTTCTACGGGGCCTCCTGCATTGGCCTTGGGGACCCTGAAACCAGGGGGGAGGGGCAAGGAGGGTGGTGCAAGGAAATGTTTGAAAAGCTGCGTTCCAAGGCACAGATGCTATGGAGATGCTGGCGGCCACCCCCTCCCTAAGGCCGGAATGTCTGGAACAGATCTCCCCTAAAGAGAAATGGAGGCAGCAGTTTCCAGGAGTTGGCCCCACAGAGGTCAAATGGCTCCTGTTTTCTTAACTGAACATCTTTGCTGCTGTGATGAGCCATGTGACGTGGGCCCAGGCACCTCTTCAGTTGAGGAGATATCCTGGGAGCAAGCATCTTAATTTCCACAAGGTCTAACCATGCACGGAGCAGAATTTTATGACCTAAGCGAATACCACCCTTGCTACCTTTTACTTGCTCAAAACTAAAAAATGTAGGAAATCTCTCAAATTCCATGTGATCTCCTTAACTCTGTTTATGCCCCTGAATTGAAATCAGGAGCTAGTTTTGGAGTAGCCGCCATCCATGAAACGGTTGACGTGGGAGCGAGATGTTCTGCGGGCATGCAAATCGAAAGCCTGCCTTGTGGAGAGATTACTGGTGTTCGTGTCATTCTCTCTGAACACCTACGCTGCTGTATTTTCTTTGCCCATTGTAAATGATAAGGGTATCACCCCAGGCAAATGGGGGCTTAGATTGTTTATCGGTCTGTGCTAATAGCATTTTATTTGAAGTCTTAAAAGTCCCAAGTGGCTTAAAAGGGCACTATTACACGACTTCACATTATATTGCAAAATGACTAGGTCCAGCCTCATTTGCTTCGCTTTGAAGTCTTAATGTTACTTGGCTGTCAGATCCATGCATGCATGCCCTTTCCGATTGAAACTTTAAGCAGGAGTCCCTTGAAACAAGCCCCTTTCTCCTGTGGGGAATGAGGAGCATTTAATAATTTGTAAAAACATTGTTTGGTAGTTGTCCCTGGTGCAACCCATCTCACTAGTTGGTTTGTTGCCATCATGTCTGAAAAACAGAATGACAGCTTAGTTATTACTCTTTTCTAATTAAGGGAGGGTGCTTGACTAAATAGTTATGGATATTTATTTTCTGTTAAATGATTTAAAATAAATAAACTCTTTATTGTCCACCCGCCCATCCTGATATATATATATATATATGTTTAAAAATGTTGGAAAATTTCACATCCTTGGGATAATTGATAAATTCATTCTCATAAAAAAAAAGTGTTCAAAAGTTGATGCATCTTCAAGCAGAGTCACAACATGTGGACATGTGTAAGCCCTCAAGACAAAACACAATCAGAAGATGTCAGTGGGGTGACAAGAGGTGTTGTTGACCTTACTGAGGGTGCCATTAACCCCAAGACAAACCATCATCTGACATCAGGAGGCTGTGCATCCTGAGTGATTCCTCTGACTTCCACAAGGTGCTGAACCATCCTATGAGGTTATAGAAAAGGCACATGACGATAAGGCTGAAATAGTACAGAAGCCGAAAGGGAGCTCTTACACATTGGGCTATAGACCAAAAATTTAATTGGCTGGATCTTATGTAGATGTCTGTGCATGTGTGTGGTATGCATGCATATATGTGTGGGTATCTGCATGCACACACACATATATATGTGTGTGAGTGCATGTACGCACATGTGTGTGTGCATGTGTGTATCTTTAGGGCTAAACTACTGTATGCAATCTCCTGAATGACAACTTTTAGAAAAACTTTCTGAAATCTTTCATTGGGCCCTTGATAAGAACACCCACCAAGGAAAACTATGTATGTTTGGTAACTGGGACCTTTTTGGCGTGCCTCCTCCTGTCCCCCATGTGACTGCTGCTCTATGGAGCTGTGCAAGGTGGCACCATAGCCACCAAGGAAATGGACTCCCAGTCTCATTTCTTAGGACTCTTTCTTGGCATCCTCAATGATCCGGCCAGTGGAATTTGACTCAAAGTGATATTCAGAACCAAGCCCAAGCTCCTGGGGCAGGACAGCATGTGGGGGCTCTTCTGGAGCTTTGATTTCCTGATACAGACCCTCCTGGGGTGGTGCCCATGCTATGGAGTCTGCTGCTCTCATCCAACACTTGTGTAGGGTCCCCATTCGCCTGGCTCCTCGGGATACATACACGAGGGATGGTCCCGCCTTGGAGCTGCCCCAGGTGGTGAGAGAACTCAACTCCCACAGAATCATTTGTCACTGAGCTCTCGAGGCGCCAGGTCCAGAGGCAGCTTCCAGCCCAGTCAGCACATCATTGTAATGCCACACGGCTGGTTGTTACAACTAACAATAGTGCTCTTCCTGGGAGCCAGCTACAAGGCAAGGCTTGGCCTGAGTTACCTCGCTTCATCCCAGAAACACCCTATTTCATGGAAAAAGACCCTGAAGCTCAGGCAGTGCAAATGAATTTCCAAATTTGCCAGAAAGAGCAGAGCGTGGGTTCAAGCCCGGGCCCGGGACATTGGAGTCCTGTGTCTCTTCCATGACCACTTCCTTCTCCATTTTATTTTGTTGTTGAAATTCAGGCAGAGGCAGAAAATGAAGATCCTTGGGAAGAAACCTGCTGGGTAAGCTTTGCAAATTTTCATGTGACGGACCCTCTTGCCTGGGCAGGCCATTTTAAATTGTTTGCCCCCTGGCCTCCCTAGTTGTGGGAGGAAATCAGTATTATCTCCTCCCTTACAGTGAGGGTGAATGAGAGCAAAACCTTTTACCCCGCTTTCTCCAGCATGTGCAAGGTTGGCATCGAAATAACACTTTCATTGAAGGCAGGGCATTGTTCCTTGTTAGGACACCAAGGGTGGCCCGATCAAGATGGAGACACACAGAGCTGTTTTCTAGTTTCATTTCCTTTTCTTGCCAAGCAGTTCTATTTGTTTTATTCAGAAGTACAAGAGAGCCCACTCTACAGATGCTGGTGTAGAGAAGATGCATGTCAGAAGAAAGGAAACTGACGGTAAATGTCAAATATTAAATCCTATCTGGTTATTACCCAGCATATTAGCGATGTAAGTAGCTTAACAATTACAGCTGTGATTGACTAGGTGGGAACCAAAATCCTAAACATCAACTGCCAGAAGGGATAATTATAACACATTAGCACCTGCTTAGACAAGATTGACAACTCCAGTCTAACATCTGCTTAATAACACTTTCATACTTTCCACGTATTTTTCTCCTTTTGAATGGAGTAACATAAGATTTCCTCAAGGATAACAATAACCCAACATCTATGTTATTCATTCACATTACTACAGCTGCTTATTGTCTCTGGTCATGGTTTCCTGCTGACACGTTTACAATTGAATGAAGTGCATAGAATGGCCTACGGGGGATCCGGCAGGCACGGTCGTGGTACATTTCAGGGAAACCGCTGCTGTCAACCTGACACATTTGAAAGAAATCCCAAAATGTCATGTCTAGTTTGTTGTTTGAGTCTGTAAATATATATGCATTGAAATCAGATTGGGCGGTTGGTGTAGCTTGATTGGTTGAGTATCATCCCATGCACCAGGGGGTTGCCAGATCTATTCTTGATCAGGACACACCCGGGTTGCTGGCTCAATCCCCAGTGGGGGCAGGGGGTGCAGGAGGCAGCAGATTAATGTTTCTCTCTCTCTCTTTTCCTCTCTCTCTAAAATCAATAAAAACATATTTTTTAAAAACCAGGTTGGAATCTGAAAGAATCATCTCATAATCCCACAATGAAAGCTGAGGTGATGGCATTGGCATCCCTTGCAGACAGCATGGTGCCTGGAACTTTTGAGGTGTGCAGGATCGCAGGCTGACACAAAGGGGCATCGCATGTTACTCACGTCCCTTGCATGGGAAATATTTCAGAAACACGTTGAAAGAAGCCACCTTTCTTTTTCTGGTTTTGTTTGGCTCTGTCTCTGTGGAGCTAATGGTATAGAGTTTTTGGCCATATATTAGAATGAGGGGTAAAAATTCATTTTAGTGATTTCTTACCACCTAAACCATTGTTGTTTATTCTTACTTTCTTTTCTTAGGATCGGGGCCTAAGGTAGACCATTTCTGCCTGGCAGTACCACACTCAGCTGTGAGCCCTTTGGTTTAGCTAGGCACTTCAAACAGGTGGTCCGATGTTAGAAGAGTACAGAATCGAACATGCAGGATGTAGATTCACAAAAGAATATGTATTTACTCATTAATTTTTAAGTTATACATCTATTAATCTTTTCAGCCTCTTACCACTTACATATTTTTTCATTTTATAAATATTTACTAAGCATCTATAGCAGGGGTCCTCAAACTTTTTATTTTTTTATTTTTATTTTTTTGTTTTATTTTATTTATTTTTTTTTTTTGCTTAAAGTATTACAACAAATGATAGATAAGTATTACAACAAATAATAGATAAGTATTACAACAAATGATACATAGATCTCCATTTTTTCCCCTTGCCCTTCCCCCCCTTCTCCCTAACCCCCAGTCAGGGGGCCAGTTCACTGTCCCTCAGACAGTTGGAGGGCCGGACTATAGTTAAAAAAAAAAAACTATGAACAAATTCCTAGCACACTGCACATATCTTATTTTAAGCAGGACAGGCAGCAGTGGCAAAAACACCCGGCATGTGGCCCTGCAGCCGTAGTTTGAGGATGCCTAATCTATAGTGTGCCAGCTCCAGTTTTAAATATTTCAGGTGGTGGAACCTGCAGCATCACTAATAAGAAGTAAGCCTTCTGTAATGCTTCTCACAGGCCCAGCTGTAGTCTGCGCAGTACGGATGCAGGGGGCTGACTACTGGGGTAAGTCAGGAGGGTATGGGAGAAGCCTGAAAAAACTGTGGCTGCAGCTGCTGGTCTTGGATCTTCTCTCTATAGCTCATTCAAATTTCAGAATCTCAGGAAGGAACCCCCACCCCCTTGGCAGCCTGAGCCACACCCCGTCTGTCTCCTACCCAACTGACATGCAAACCAGCATATCCAAGTCCCCTGGTTGGGAGACCTCAGACTGATGAGTGCTAGCATTTTCTGCACTCCTCCCCCAAGCCCTGCATGTGCCTTTGTGTTGATTAGACCTAGACCTCCCTTCCTGGGTAGGATGTAGCTCGCTCTGTTCCCAAAGCCATTTTTGGACAGGGAGTAACCTGCATAACTACATGGGATACCAAATTTTGGACTCTTGACCTAAACTCCCTCTGATTGGCTCACCGTGGTCCAGGCCCTGGATGTGGTCTTTGGGGTCCAGCTGTGAAAAAGGCAGATATGGTCTCTTTACCACATAAGAGGAAAGACAGTTCTTGAACAGAAAACACAAACGTGGTCGATCAGGGTTTCACGGGACAGGGAGAGAGATTGTGGACTCCTGTAGCTGGGATCTCTCCCTTAATCCGGACAGGTGGATCATCGAGCATTCGGTGCATGGAAGCACTTCCATTTTGTGGGAAAATCAATTTGTTGCACAGTGAAGGATCTATCAGAGGAGAGAGACCTTTCTAGTCAGAAAAAAACCAGCCAGAAGTTCTTTGTCAAAGTCTGGAAACTGAGAAAGGGAGCCTGAATTGTGTGAGTAGGGATTTTAGAAAAGCCAGGAAAGGGGGTGGATTTGAGACACACTTTAAAAAATGGACAGGCAGGTTGTGCTGCCCCACTAGGAGGTGTTAAAGATGCCTATAAGGTGTTTCTAATCTGAGTACCGCGGTGATAGTGGTGCCATTAGAGTAAATATGAAGTGACTTGGTATTGGGTTTTATCTGATTATCAATGCCCACAAGCAGGTAGAAAATTGAGTGTTGTCCAGCTAAGGGGTTGAGCTTCAGCTAGAGGTCTGCTGAGAGGTGGTGGTTTGCATGCAGGTGATGGTTGAAATACTGTTTGCCCAGTAGAATAGTGAGAATAGAGATAATATGGTACAATATAATGATTTAAAAAATACGTAAGTAAATAAGTAGATTCTTTTTTTAAAAAATAACACCTTTGTTAAATGAAAATAAAAATTGTGTTCCATCTGTGTGGTCACATAACTTCTTTCACTGGTCTCTGCTAGAGCTTGGGGTTTCCTTTTGCTCAACCCTATCACCTCAGGGCACAGTGGACTTGAGTCTCAGCCCCTCTGGCTGCCATGGGCCATTCATAGTGAGCCTAGCATCTGGGAAGAAGGGGTGAAGGAAGTGCTCTAGTAACTCTGTAATTGTCTCCAGTGCCTTTTCACTTCTTTGTACAGATCCAAGTTCCAGTGTGATATTTTCTTTCTGATTAAAGGACTTTCTTTTAGTATTTTTTTTTTTTTTTGGTAGAATGTATCTACTGACATTGAGTTCACTCAGTTTTGTTGTTGTTGTTTTTGTTGTTGTTTTTCCTGAGAAAGGCTTTATTTCTCCTTTATTTTTGAAATATATTTTCTCTGGTGTAGTATTCAGGGTCAATAGTTTTCTTTTTATTTTACAATCCAGAGGTGTGACTTCATTATCTTTGGTTTGCTTGGCTTCTGTGTGCCTACCTATGTAACATGTCTTCTTTCTCTGGCGGCTTTCAACATTTTCTTTGTATTTTTGTGGTTGTGATTTTTAGCAGTGTAAGATGATACCCTAAGTGGGGTTTTGTTTTGATTTGTATTGATTCTATTTGGTGCTCTTTGAACTTATTGGATATGTGGTTTAAAATCTCATTCATTTTGGAGAGTTCTTGGACCAATATTACTTTAAATATTTCTTCTTCCTAGATATTATATATATTTTGAATGTTTGATATGGTCTCACAGCTCTTAAATGTTCTATTCTGTATTACACTTTTTCTCTTTGTATTTCAACTGGGTAATTTCTATTGACCTAACTTCAAGTTTACTTACTCATTTATGCCTATGTCAAATCTACTGACAAGCATTTCAAAGTCATTCATTTCTGTTACATTGTTGTTGTGTTTTTTTCTAGCATTTCCATGTGGTTTTATTTCTTACACGTTCTGCTAAAATTTCCATCTGATCTTGCATATGACCCACTTTTTCTATTGGAACTTTTAACATACTAATTATAGTTATTTAAAATTCCCTGATAGATAGTTCCAAAAACTATTTCATATTGAAGTCTGGGTCTGATGATTGTCCTCTCTTGGGAATGTTGGTTTTCCTTGCTTTTTTGTATGCTTCATATTATTTTTCTTGGAAACTACACATGTAGTGTAGGGCAGCAGAAAGCAAGATGAGTAGTTTTCATGCCCAGACATGGGCATGCCTTTCTTTCTACTGTAATGTGAGGTTTGCATTAATCTAGTAGGGAATTGGGTGTGTTTGTGATCTATCAATACTATAGCTACCCTCAATGCACCCACCACAGGTTGCACAGTCCTGCAGAGATCCCATGGCAGAGGGGAGAGTTGAGGAAGGGAGGGCCAGGCAAGCAATGTCTATTTGATTCTGTGTTTTTGGTCTTCCCTTGACACAGTGCCTCAGAGAGCATGTCTTGTATGCTCTTGTTCCTTTCCTGTCTTTCTCCCAGCAGGATTCTCAGCATTCCGCTGTTATTTGTTATCTGAAGCTTCTTAGTTTGGCTGTGGTGATGGGTGGAAGATTGCGATTTTCTATTGTTCTGATAAGGCTTATTCCCCAGCATTCACCATTTTCCTGGGTCTGGAGGTTGTGGCTTTCTCAGTTCCCCTGCCTCTTCCCTATAGCAATTCTGGACTTAAACCTGCTCCTTCCCAAGAGCAGGGTTTAAAATTTTTATTATTATTATTATTTACCATCCCTATGCCTCAATCTCCTTCTTTCAGCTGCAATGCGTGTTTACCAACACACCAAGACCAGCAGACAATGGTTTTGTTATATAATGGAGATGGAAGGGAACTCTCATATGGAGTTTATGGCCCCTGCTCCCCAGTGGCTGCTGTTTTCATCTCTGTATCTTCACCACAAGGGCTACTTCTTGAGCTCTTTCTAATCTTTTCATGAGCATTTGGTAGGGATGACAGAGGAAGAACTTGCATGATCACAGGACTCCCTGAATTTCTGCAGCTCTAGGGGGTCACATTGGGTTTCCACCAACCCTGTAGCTATTCTAGTTGGACTGCTCTTACTAGTTGTGTTTTGTTGTGTCTGTGTGAGGTGACCAAATATTTGCATCTCTTCTCCCTACCAGCACTGTGTACTTAAAGATTGGGGCAGTTGGCTCTACAACCTCAGCATTCATGTAGGTTCGAGCAAAGTTGTGAATATGGAATTAGGCTGGCTTTTTTTTGTGTTTTTTTTTTTCATTTTACGGATGGAAGCAACAGTCCTTTTAACCCCACACATTGAGACAGAAGCCAAAAGTTTCCAGGATCCTCATTTTAACAACACCCACAAGTGGGGTCTACATATCCTAAAGTTGGGGATGTCTGTATTCCAACGGGCTCTCAACCTTGGCTGCCTTTTACACTTACCAAGATTGATTTCATCAGAATGTCTGTGAGTGAGATCCAGGCTTCGGGAGTTTGTAAAGCTCCCCAGGATGTTCCAGTGTGCAGTCTCAGAACCAGCAACTTATCCTTCAAGAATCTGAAGGGTTTAGCCAACCCATCTCTGTACTGGTATCCCTGCCTTGCTCTGTAAGAGAGCTTTGTCTGAACTGATAGTGGCTCTTTTTTTAATCCATCCATAAATGTAGAGACACCAACAGCTTCCTTGTCACTTGCCCCAATGATGTGCCTCAAAAATGACTCCAACAAGATAAAGAAAAATTATTTTTTTTATTTCTCTATTTGGCTGGTGCACTTATTTAAGCTCTCCAAAGAGACTGCTAATTGGTACCGGGTGTTACTGTGTTTTCTAGAAAGAGAAATAAAAAATCAATCTTACATAGTCTTCTAAATTTGGTGGTGGGGAGATATATACATCTTCTTCACTTTCCACTTTGCCAATCCAATATCCCATTATAATTTCTTTCTTTTCTTGTGGTTGCTATTTGTCACTGAACTCCGTCAGTCTTAAAAAAGGATTGTGTTTTGGCATTCCTTCATTCCTTTCTTGAAAGCCAACTGCTTTAAATTCATTATTGCCCCCAGACATAGCTAGGTTCATTGGAACAGCTTGAACCAACTCTTATTTCTGAAAGAAATTCATTCCATCAAACATTCATGTTTCAGACAGTGACACTTCAATATTAACTCTCTCTTTCTGCTCCAACCTGCAGTCTGTTCTAAGTGTTTGGACATTCCAAAAACCAATTAGCAGTTGTTTTCTGGCTTCTCTTGTGTAGCTGCTCTGTGTACATCTGATCAGGAACAAGACCATCTCTTGTTTCCTCCAGAGTGTCTTTATGGTCTTGCGTACTGGATAGAACATGTGAAACCTCATGGGTGCTTTAGAACACTGCTTCTCAAATTTGTGTGTGCATCTGATTCCCCTGTGGGTCTTGTAGATTACAGGGGGACCAGGAGGTCAAGGGTGACCCAAAGTCCTGAATTTCTCACCAGCTCCCAGGTAATGCTGGTGCCGCTAGTCCCTGGAATGTCAAGATGCTAGAAGAGCTAAGTAAAATGTTCAAAACCACATTTTACCAGTTTCTAGCACTTTTTATCTTCTTAATTTTCTATAAATCCCAGCCCAGGTTATCAGGTTCAAATTAGTATTGTGTAATTTTCCCCTTGATCTTATCCTAGAGATTTTCCTGCAGTGCCGTGAGTGCACAGGCCCAGCCCACCAGGCCTAGACAGGGCTAAAGTAGACATTGGGTGTCTTGGGAATCAATGAGCCACTGGGATAGAAAAGAAGTAAGATGATTTGAGACAGATATCAACCCTCAGCAGTAAACTCCCACTTTTTCTTTTCATTTTTTTTGTAGCAGAAAATCATCACTATGGATTGATGACTTCTGTTAGCTCACTGAACCCTTCCAGGAGGCCACATTGTTAAGTGGAATGCAAGACAACAGCTGCCATTTTCTCCTCTTCTCTCCTCCCTCCCATTTTTCTCCTTATCTAAACCCCACTGCATCTGCCCAAACTGCAAAGTCGAGATTCACCACAGAAGCCAGGACAATATCTAAGACCTTCCTCGAATGGCCTGACATTTCTCAGAGCCATGTACTGCCTGACGGGCCTTCATAGGGTGGGTGCCCCTACAAAAGTGAGCCAATCATCTTTGTAGGTTTTCAGCTCAGACTCCCATTTCTGGGTGCAGCCTTGGGGACCATCTTGGTGTATATTTTCAGGGGGACCAGGCACCACTCCCCAGACACTTCCTGATCTTACATGATGTTTAATGACTATTCACAGCCTAATGGTGATGTCCCATTGGATCCCATGTTCTGTTTCCCCTGTGGTTGTCTTTATGATCCTTATCACCTAAAAAAGCATATTTGTGTGGTTCATTGGCTCTTACCTCCCTCCAAGCACAATATTTCTGTATATTCACTAAAATGAGAAAATATGTATTGTAATATTCTCATTTCCTAGTTGTTAGACCAGTCTATAGAAACCTGACCTTCATTCACTGACTGGTATTATTTTCTTAATTTTTTAAAGCAATTCATCATTTGCTTGGTGTTACAACTGTGAACATAAAGTCACCATTTGAAAATATGGTGATCCTCTAGCAGTGGTTCTCAACCTATGGGTCGTGACCCCTTTGGCAGTAGAACGACCCTTTCACAGGGGTCACCTAAGACCATCCTGCATATCAGATATTTCAATTATGATTCATAACAGTAGCAACATTGCAGTTATGAAGTAGCAATGAAAATAATTTTATGGTTGGGTCACAACATGAGAAACTATATTTAAAGGGCCAGAAGGTTGAGAACCACTGCCTAAAAAAAAAACATTATTCACTCATTCATTTAATCAACATCTACTGAACACACATGAATGGTGAGGCACACTACTAGGAGGAGGATGTGCATTGAAGACTTTAAAGATGATCCATTTTCATAGAACTTGTGATGTAATAGTATCCACAAACCCTAGTCATGTGTGTCCTAAGAGTTGTGACAATGAGGTGGTGCAGAACTCAAGGAGGCAGTGAGCGAATGGACCAGGGAAGTTTGAAAGTTTCAAACAAGGCTGTGGAAGTTCAGGCATTTCATTACTTTTATAAGAAGGTTGTGTTTATTAGGAAAGGACATTACATTTTAATAATTTTGGAAAGCGAAAATAATGTCACATGTTGAGATGATTAGAATTCTGCTGGTAAGCATTTTTATGTTGATTTGTTTGTACACCAGGACTAACCTTATAAGCCTGTGACATATATGCCCTCCCCATACTATAATTCTATCCAGTGTGTATTATTTATGATTTCCCTCTTTATGTCCATAGTACAGTTGGCCTACAGTGTTCTTTAGTTGTTATATTTTCATTAGATTTTGATAAATAATAATGATTAGTTAATGATGTATTTGGGCAGCTTTTCATCTATGCATGTGGGATCTAGAAATCTCTTCTCTCATTCCCACAGAATGCATAGGTGGCCATTCTGCCTTTGTGTGTACCAGTGCTGACTTATTATTTATATCTTGGTATTTGTGCATTTATTTGTTGCATCTACATCCCCTGTGCACATGTACGGTGGGCTTATGTGGCTTCGATAGGATTATCCCATTGGAAAGGAATTCTGCTACTATTTTTGTTATTATTCTGCTATTATCATTATTAGAGTTATCTTTTACAGCACATGGGATGAGTACTAAATATGCACTGCTTAAATAATGGGCATTTCCCCGGCACCAGTTTATATTAAATGCCAAGGAAGAATGTGATCATGACAAAACAGATACTTTCTGAAATTAATACCACAGAACTTTTCCTATATCAGTTCAGAAATCCCCACTACTGGAATTATAGAGAACAGAATCCCTTAAGGTGAAAAGTTCGGTAGAAGTGCTGCCTTGGGCTGGCTCTTCCTCTGGTCATAGTATTCAAAACCTCACATAAAGATAGAGCCTTACAGTTTAGGTCCCAAGTACACTCACAGAAATAATCTCTTTGAGCTACAACCTTGTGAGTTAGGCAGTTAATGCAATTCCTCCATTGCACAGGTAGGCGTTGGTTAGGGCAAGTAAAATGGTTCTGCAAAACCACACTTACAGAGCGACCACAGAGTGCCGGCTGGTGGTGAGGTCATAGAGTTAATAATTGGCTGAGGAGTGGCTGGGGAATGGATGCTTTGGGCCCAGCATTGCGTCTGGTCTCCATGCCCATCTCCTCTGCCCAGTTACCTTCTATAGATAGATGAGTCAGGGTTCTGCTGGGTCCAAGAGCAAGGGAGGTCTGGCCTCTGGTTCACAAAGCATTCATCTTATGTATATACATATTCTATGCATGGTTTGTAACACACTCTCCTGTGTATCTCATGGTATTTAACTATCTGTTGCTTTAGGGCCCACTTAGGGGACTTTGTAGGAGACTGAACCACATACTCCTCTTAAAATATTATACATAATCAACAAAAGAAAAACAAACATTGGCCTTCATGGAAATTAAAAACTTTTGTGCATCAAAGAACTTACTTTTAAAGAGTGAAAATGCAAAGTACAGAATGGGAGAAAATATTTGCAAATTACATGAGATAATGAGTTAATATTCTGAATATGTGATGAACTCCTGTAACTCAACAACAACTCAATTTAAAAATGGGCTAAGGACTTGAATTGACATTTCTCCAAATAATATACAAATGGCCAAGAAGAAAAGATGCTCCCCATCACTAATCATTAGGGGGACACAAATCAAAACCACAATGAGATACCACTTTAAACCCATTAGGATGGCTACTCTTGGGGGCAAAAAAATCAGAAAATAACAAGTACATGCAAGGATGTGGAGAAATTGGGAACTTTGTGCATTGCTGGTAGGCATCAAAAATGGTGTAGTTGCTATAGGAAACAGTATGACAATTCCTCAGAAAATTAAACATAGAATCACTGTATGGTCCAGCAATTTCACTACTGGGTATATACCCAAAGAAAAGAAAATAGATACTCAAACAGATACTGGTACTCTGGTGTTCCTAGGATCATTATTCAAAATGGCCAAAAGCTAGAAACAACTTGAATGTCCATGAATAGATGAATAAACAAAAAGTGTACATACAATGGAATATTTTTTTACCTTAAGAAGGAATGAAATTTTTACATAGCACAACATGTATGAACCTGGAAGACAATGTGCTAATGAAATAAGCCAGTCACAAAAGGGTTTCACTTATATGAAATATCTAGAATAGTCAAATTCCCAGGGATAGGAGGTAGAGCGGTGATTACCAGAGGCTAGGAAGAAGGAAAAGAGGAGTTGTTTTAGTAGTTGTTTCAGTTTGGGAAGATGAATACAGTTGTGAAGATGGATGGTGTGATTGTTGCCCAACAATATAACTACATTTAAAAATGGTTTATATAAAATATATATAACATTTTATGTTTTATATATTTTACTATAAAATAATATCATGTCAGGAGAGCTAATGCTGACTATTGGGAGTACTGACTCAAGATGAGACATTTATATCTTTCCAGCATGAGCTTTCTCGTGGGAGACACTAATTCATCTCTTGTTTTTTTTCTTTCTTTTTTTTTTTTTAAAGAAAAAGGAAAAACACAGAATAAAGAAGATTCTCAGGCTATTTTGCTCAGATTTTGTTCTAAGATATTCTAAGAGTTGTCTCAGACATAGATTATTGCTTTTGGTATGGAAAATAAATAAAACCATGATAGAATCTTAGGTTGGAAGAGACCTTAGGAGGTCACCATCTTTCTCCCTGTCTGCAGATACTGTATCACTTAAATTACCCCAGGTGGATGGGAATCCGTTCTTCTTATGAAAAGGTCTCTTCATATCCCATTTCAATTTTAAGCATTTCACTGACATGAGAATATTTATAAATAACTTCAAACTGTCACTCTGTTCAAAAGAATATTTACAGAGTGTCTGCCATGGCAATGCCTTATTTTGGCAAAATAAAGCCCAGAAGTGAATAGTGAGTGAAACCATGCAAGGTTCTTCATGATTCACAGACCAGGGGAGGAGCTGTCACGTTACAGTGTGCATCTGGGCTCTTATTCTTGACTTCATGATCTTGGGGTATACTGTTTTCTTTCCAGAGCCACAGAACACTTCAAGAACTTGCCAAATTGACTAATTCCATCTTCTCTTCTAGAAAATCCTCATCTGCAGGCAAAATCAGATGGCAGTATTCTGGCATGATCAGATTTGAGTTGGGAAACATCTGCTAAGAAGCATAGCAAGAAGACATCTATCTTACACACCTTAGGGAAGCTCAAGTGGTTGGCAACTTACAGTTTGTCATTTTCAGGGTGTATATCAGTTTACATTATTTTATTATCTAGTCACTGATTCAAAAAATTGTTTAGCTGGGACAAGAATTGATTCTTTGGGGAACATAGTTTATCAACTCACTTTGCCACTTTATTCCTTGCTCCATTGATAACTACCCTCTCTGTTCCATTTATCAGTTTACTCACAGGATTCCTATATGCACATCTTTGAGGCATATTGAGCCATACTGTCCTCTAGATGAGGCAAATGTGGCTTAGGAAGTTGTTTTCCCAAATGAGCCAAACTCAAATCCATGTGTTTGGACTCCAAACTGCTCACATCATTATATAGCGCATATGAGCAAGAACTCCAAGTCTAACATATGGTCTAGGAAACAAGTGACATCCTATAGGATGCAGTGAAGTCTGTACCAACCGGGGAAGAAAAACCCAGTGTTCCATCCCTGGGACGTCTCAGTGTGGTACCTGTGTTTCCCCATTACTTGCCCTGGTGAATCTGATGGTTCTGACTATTGGAAGGAAATCCAGAGGAGTGGGTCTTGATGTAAAGATTAAGTAAAATTCCATTGTAATATGCAACTTATAGTTGAATTGCTTAATCTATCATTGTTATCTGTCACATTGCTCGGTGATTGAAAGCAATTGCATTACCAGTCTATAAAGCTGGAGTTGCTCCGTGGGTGATAATTGACCAGATTGGTATTTCTATTCATGGGTTTTTAAAACGAAGGTGAAAGTGGGTTGTGTCCAAGTATAGCATTTGATTGTGTTAATAAATGTGATAATCAGGGTTGGATGTACAACAAAATGCCTCCCACAAGTAGCAAGGTGCCCCAACCTGCTGGGTGCCTGTAACTATAGAAAACCCAAGACTATTATCCCTAAATTGCTGTGTTTGTTGTACAGGATTGTTTTGACTGTGCCCACTAGAGTTACATGTTCTAAAAGAAACTTTTAAATGAAGAGTCATATAAGAAAAAGAAAAACTGCTTGTTTCCTTTACCCATGCCTTCCCTTCTAAAGTCAGTGTTGAGATTTGTGCACAATGGGTCGGGGACTTGTTCAAATCCCAGAGAAGATCCTTTGTGGGCTGGGCTCCGAAGGCCTACCAGAGTCTGCTGTGCCACTGGACTCATTCTGGTAGGGAGACCCAGCCCCTGGTGGGGCAAGGCTCTGCTGTTCTGCTCCTGATCAGCTCCAGGCACATTTGCTCAGCTCATGGCACCTTAACCTCCTTACATGGGGCTCAAACAAACTTTTCACTTGAGCAGTGGGACTGGGACTTGGGACTGGCCTTGGGAGTGAACAAAATGGCCGGACACAGGTTTAGATCTGTCTCTGCCACTTCTACAAGTTAGCTCTGGGCCAAGTCCTTCAGTCTTTCTTCTTCATGTATCCTCATGTCTCTACTATAGGAAGCTACTATGGACTACAGTGTCTTTTTCCTATGAGGGCTTGAGACAGCTCCTATGAAGCAATCATCTCAAACATTTATAGCAATACCAAGAATGGATATTCATATTTGTAATGTTGATTGCAACTTTCCTCCTTAGCTTTTGAATTTTTAAATTCCAATTTTTCAAAATAAAATACAGCAAAAGCATGAGATTAAAGTGGAAATAGTTAGGGTCTGTTTATTGCCATTGATTTCATAGGGTGGTAAAGTGACCCCGTATGTATAGATGTCACTATCTGCCAAAGACAGCCTTGAGCATTAATCAGGGAGGCAGCCCCAAATAGGAGCAGTTTACTTGTTGACGGTACATTATATATTTGTCATAGGATGGTGATCATTCAGGCCCTTGTCACAAAATACAAGTTAGGTTTGGAGATGCCCTCTATAGCTCAGTAGCATCTTCAATAAAACAGAAGGGATTCCTTCTTTTAAATAAGATGCCTGTCTGCCTGGGAGCCTGTTGGCCACTCTGCTCAGAGACTCCTGGCTGCCTAGCAAAGGATGCAGGCTCCCTGAGGGAGAATTCCATAAGGCTTTTCAGGAGGTCAAGGGAATAAATTCAAGGGCAGTAATTACCACCCTGAGCCTTCACTCTGCCCTCTCTGATAACCTTAGAGCTGCAGTGAAATCAACCTGACGTTTGGGTTGCCTTAAAAGGCTGTGGTCAAAGCTTATTCTTTTCTGTTTTTAGAATCATCTGAGAGCAAATGGTAAATAAGTGGGAAAACACTTTGAAGCCACCAGCTTAAGGCATTCCCCGTTACACAGACAGCAAAGAACCCAGGGGCCCTTTCGGCAGTTGATCTTTCGTCTGTCTCTATGTCTATGACTCCAATCACCATGGTATCTCAGATCCTGGCAGGCACAAGGCTAAAAACAGAACTCTGGGTTGGGGGAATGTGCCCTTCCTGACTTCAGATGATTTAGAGTTCTGCACTTCAGGGAGCAATCTAAGAACAGACAACGAACTCCCTCCTTCCCCTTGACACCCCGATAAGGCACCTCTGCACATAGGCCTGTGTATGTACTCTTTGAATTAGACTCCAAAGTAGGAGTCAAGTCCAGGCTATTGCAGCCACAACCCACACTTTATTCAGAGCCTCCTTGCAACTTGGATGCCTAAGGATCTCAGGCATCCACATTTTATAAGGGGCCAGGTGCTGTGCCACACCAGCAAGGAGGGTTGTACATAGTGAATAATGGATGGCCCTATTCTCAAGGAAAGAGCAGGTGTGTGCTGGATGTAGAATCATGGGAGACTAGTGCCATGGCAAGTGCATTGGTGGGGCTACCACAGACATGTTATGAGGCATCCGGGGGATCCCAGAAGGCTGTGTGGAGAGAGTAACATGAGTTGGGTCAGGATTTTGACCACTAGAACTAGACAGGATGGTCTGAGGGAGGATGAATATGAAGCAATCAGTAGAAGGTGACATGAGACAAGTACATGTACCCTTATAGGAATGGACAATGGGGATAGGGCCTGCCTTAATGCTCAGTCAGTGCTGTTCAGTTCAGCAAACACTTAAATCGCGCCATGTACTAAAACAGCTGTTCTACCAGGAACCTGAAGTACAAATTAAGGTGGGATGAGATTATGGAGGCATCCATCACAGTCAGGAAGGAATATGGATTTGATGCAAAGCAATAGAGAGCCAAGGAAGATTTTATTCTCAGAAATCACCAGCAAAAATTTTTTTAGTGTTTTATGTGCAGGAACTTTCTATAATGTGAAGGTATTTTCAGTAATAGATCAGCACTTAACATTACAAACAGAAATGCCTTTTGTCCACAATGTATGCACTGATTTAAATTCATAGGTTAGTTCTCTCAAGTGAGAAGGCCCATCTCTAGGCAAAATTATATTTCAGAGCTCTTTCTCATTTATAAAGCATGTTTTGATATTTGGTTTTAATTGATTCTGTGGTATGTGGCTTGGAAGAGGGGTATCTTTGGCTGTTTACTGATGGTACAGACCTAATTACCTGTGTTCCTCCTCCTTGAGCTGCATGACTTAAGAGATACCACAAAGCCCTGACTGTTTTGGCTCAGTGGATAGAGCATTTGCCTGTGGACTGAAGGGTCCCAGGTTCGATTCCCACCAAGGGCATGTACCTTGGTTTCAGGCACATCCCCAGTGGGAGGTGTGCAGGAGGCAGCTGATCGATGCTTTCACTCATCAATGTTTCTGACTCTCTATCCCTCTCCCTTCCTCTCTGTAAAAATTCAATAAAATATATTAAAAACAGAAAAAATGATTTAATAAGAAAATTCCTTTAAAAGGGGGGGGAGGACCACAAATCAACCACTGAGGCATCTCTGGGCTGAGCCTAGTGCTAGTGAAGGAATGGAACCTCGTCTATGGAGCTGAATAAGCCAAGATGCTTCAGGCTAAGATTTCCTAGGGTAGAAAGCTGCCTTCTCCCCTACTCCCCAGGATTCTCATCTAAGGTTACACCTTCAGGATCACATTGGACTTCATAACTGTCTTCACCGCTCCATCTCTGTCTTCCACAGTCCCTGAGAGAAGTTCAGTCAAAGTGTTTACTAGTTTTGAGAGGAAGGTGTGATAGATGGGTTCACCTAATGCTGTAATATCATTTATACTTTACTAGGGGCCCGGTGCACAAAAATTTGTGCACTCGGGAGGTCCCTCAGCCCCACCTGTGCCCTCTCGCAGTCTGGGACCCCTCTGGGGATGTCCACCTGCTGACGTGCCTGGCCAGCCTGGGTGAGGGGCTGATGGCTGTTTGCAGGCTGGCCAAGCCCCCCAGTGGGAACCCTGACCCCATGGGGGTGTGGCCAGCCTAGGTGAGGGGCCGAGGGCCATTTTCAGACTTTCAGGCTACCCACAGTCCCTTCAGGTTTTGAGTCCCTCCTGGGGTACCTGGCCAGCATGGGTGAGGGGCTGATGGCTGTCTGCAGGCTGGCCAAGCCCCCCAGTGGGATCCCTCACCCCATTGGGGTGTGGCCAGCCTGGGTGATGGGCTGAGGGGCATTTTCAGGCTTTCAGGCTGCCCACAGCTCCCATTGACCCAATGTCCCAGCAAGGCTGGCTGGAAGCAGGTTTCTGGGGTTTGTTTATCTTCTATAATTGATACACTGTTCCTTTAAGCCAAGGCCTAGGCAGGTTGTTACAGCTTCAGGTCCTGTCTGCTTCAGCTCTATGGCTTCTATAATTGAGATAATGTTGCCTTAGTAGACCCTAGGCAGAACTGCTGTTTGCTTGGGCTCCAAGGCTTCTATAATTGAGACAATGTTGCAAATATGTTGTTGCGTGGAGCCGAGAGAAGCCCAGGCAGCCAGCAAACTGTTTACTCCTGCTGCAATGGAAGCTGCCTGTTTACTCAGCTCTGTGAGTGCCGGCCTTCATCTTGGCTGGGTTAATTTGCATACAGCTGCTCTGATTGGCTGGTGGGCGTGGCTTATACGTCCCGAAGAAACAATCAATTTCAATATTATGCTTTTATTATATAAGATATTTTTATACTTTAAAATAAAAAGATATGCCCTGGCTGGGTTGCTTAGTTGGTTGGAACATCGTCCCATACACTAAAAGGGAGGTTTTGATCCCTGGTCAGGGCATATGTGGAAGACAACCAATCTCTCTCTTCTCTTCTCTTCTCTTCTCTTCTCTTCTCTTCTCTTCTCTTCTCTTCTCTTCTCTTCTCTTCCCTTCCCTTCCCTTCCCTTCCCTTCCCTTCCCTTCCCTTCCCTTCCCTTCTCTTCTCTTCTCTTCTCTTCTCTTCTCTTCTCTTCTCTTCTCTTCTCTCTCTCTCCATTCCTCTCTCTAAAATAATTTATTTTAAATAGAAAGATATATTAACCAAAAGGACTCACTGTCTGTAAATCATATTTTCTCTAAATCTTGAGGTGGGGATGGGTCAGGGCCCTTCCTTTTGTCCTAAATGCTATCACATGACAGTCACTTGTTCTTCTTCCCTAAAAGGTAATATCAGATTTGGAACATATAAAAGCCATTCAGGTTCATTAAAATTCCCTCAGAAGGATTTTTATTGAGTCTGCTTATAGCAAACATCTGAATAGACTTTCAGGTTGAAACTTGACCAGTGAAGCCAACTATGTAAAGCTAATTGACTGTTAGTTGTTAAATTATATCTCCCTCCAAAGTATGTTGAAGTTTAAACCCTCAGTACCTGTATGAGCTTATCTGGAAGTAGGGTCTTTGAGGATGATCAAGTGAAGATGGGCCCTCATTGGGGTGGGCCCTAATCCAATGTGACTGGTGCCTTTATAAAGAGGGGAAATCTCAACACAGAAGACAGACACATAAAAAGAAGATGTGAAGATACAGACAGAAGATGACTATCTACAAGCCACCAGAAGCTGGGGGAGAGTCTTGGAATAGATTCTCCATTGGAGCTACAGAAGGAGCCAATACCTGAGTCTTTGACTTCTGGGCTCCAGACTATGAGATAATCAATTAATATTGTTTAAAGCTGCCCAGTCTGTGGAACTTTTATAGGGCAGCCCTAGAAAACTGATACACTGATCATTAAACTCACTGTCACAAAACCATGTTGTCACTGAGCATATTGTCTCCCAGGTTACTTAGAAGAACAATTCATAGATTCTTCACAAATACAGTCTCAATTCATAGATTCTTCACAAATACAGTCTCAAATGTTTAGTTTTAAGAGATCACTGATGAAAAGAAATGCACTATGTTTAGCATCTACTGTTGCAATTTCTTGGAGAAATGGTCATATTTAATTGTGATGCCTGCATGGTGCAATGAGAGTTCAGTTCATGGGACAGAGTAATTGGGATTGTGTGAGAAAATCTAAGGCTACTGTTGTCAATGAAAGCACAAGGCAGATCCAGGAAGCTTTCTATAAGCAACAATCAAGCTGGTGGCCTTTATTTCTTTAAATTTCTGATCCTTCATCAGTTTAGATGTGTCCTGTGTGAAAGCTGTTCATCCAATATGGCTATTTTTCTGCCTTTTACTCTGGCTATGTTAAAGTCTTAGCTATGATCACTTTCAGTTTCACAGCTTGGAAAACCCTGATAATTAGATTTAAATCATAAAATATGCTAATGCATGCAGATAGTAGCAGGATAAAGATTTCAAAGGCAACTTAATGTATTCTTTCCCTTGGCAGAAACAATAAAGAGCTGTGTGAATAATAGGTTATCTGTTGTTATAGATCCAGGAAGGTTACATAAGAGGAGCCTAAGAACCACCAGGGGACATGTTTAAGAACCTAAGGTCTGGCTCACCATTATCATTAACAAATAATTATCCTTCAGTGCCAAAAATGCTTTCTGAATGTGTTCCATGCCCTGTGCACATGCCATTTTGTGCTGCTAAGTTTCTTATTACTGCATGTTTGCTGAGCATCTGCCCTCTAGAGAACAAATATCAGGTGTGATGGGGTCTCCCAGGGTCTTCAACATGGCCTTCCTTTAGGTGGGTACTTACAGGAAACAACAGACAATAAACGTAGAAACATCACCTGTTGGGTTAGATGGCACCCCTTCCCAACCTGAGCAATGGAGGCGTGGATGAGGGGAAGACACATGACCTGTAGAGCTGAGAGTTTTCACACACAGGCCAGTGGACATCATCCCAGATGGGGAACTGAAGGGCAAAACCCAGCCTGGTAGGCTGCTTTCCTACCAAATGCTATGTCCTCAACAGTTAGGAGGAGACATGCTTCTGGGGGCACATAGCTAGGTGGGCCCCTGGGAAAGTTTTCCGGAAAGCATGGGTGATCAGGGGTGGGATTACAAAGGAGGGCCAGGCTTCCTGCCTGCTGCACATGCAAGACTGAGAAGGACCTAGAACCTTCGTAAGGAGGCAGGTGGGGATTGCTGGGTCATAAAAGTTTTCTGTTGGCTGATGATGAAGTTTCATGACAAAGAGTGCATGAGAGTGAGAGACAAGGACACTGGGCTAACATCAGGAGGAGCAGGGAGAGTGACCCAGATTGACACATCTACAACCTCCTCAGCTTGGCACCAACTCAGGACAGGGAAACACTTGGCTGTCTTGTGAAATGTGCTGTGGGAAGTGAACTCCTCTGTCTCCAGCTTCTAACAGGAGGTGATACACTCCAGGGTCATGCTGCCCAAAGACAGCAAGAAGAAGAGAGGAGTCAGCTTTCTAGAGCTGTGACTGGTCCAGTGTATTCACAAAGGTGACTGTGGAGTAGACACAAATCCAGTGTAATATATACTAAACAAAATATATTCACAAACTATAAGCCAGAAATTCAAACACCTTACAAGTGCATAAGACCTACATTATATAAAATCTCATCTTCCTTGTAACCCACCCCTGTTTAAGCTCCTCTACCAGTGACATTCTCTAGCAGATATATGGCCTATATCCAATATAGAATCTAATCTAATAAAAGAGTAATATGCAAGTTGACTCTCACTCCATTACACCCACAAGCCATGTCCACCAATCAGGAGCAAATATGCAAATTAACTCAACAAAGATGGTGGAGGCCACAGAGCTGGACTGACCTAGGCAATGGAGGAAGCCAGGGCCCAGTGGTCCCTGAGCTCTACTGAAGGCTACAAAGTTTCAATTATAGAAGATAAACCCCAGATACCTGCTTCCAGCCAGGCACCCCAGTAGGGACCCGAACCCTGAAGGGGCTGTGGACAGCCTGAAACGGCCATCAGCCCCTCACCCAGGCTGGCCAGGCACGCCAGCAGGTGGACATCTCCCGAGGGGTCCCAGATTGCGAGAGGGACTCCCCCCCACACACACTGAGTGCACAAATTTTTGTGCACCGGGCCCCTAGTATAAAATATAGAGACTATACTTTTCCTACAAATTAGAACATAGTGTTTACAAAGGATAGATGCTTCGTTTGCACTGATGGGACCAAAGTGCTTAGAACAGAGCCTGCTACTTAGTATAGGCTCAATATACATTTTTGGAAGGAAGGAAAGAAGGAAAGAAGGATGGAGGGAGGAAGGAAGGAAGGGAGGATGGGAGGAAGGAAAGAAGGACAGAAGGAAGAGATGAAGGGAGGAAGAAAGGGGAAAGAGAGAGCTGGGTTCTGTTGTAGACAGTGTGCATTAGGCAGGGGCAGCCACCCAGAATGAGCTACAGAAGCCACTGTAGGTCCATTAATGGCAGGCCTCTGATCACATCGAATTGCATTTCAAAATCAAGGACACCAATATTGGTTCTCTTGCTTCCTATTTGTTGAGTAAACATTTCCCAATGCGTAGCTCTGTTCTGGGAGCAGCTAAGCACCTTAATGAGAATCGTGGGCTGGCTACCAGAATCATTTAATGTCTTGACATTTAAATTGCCAAATGCTGCCTGTGAGCTGAATCAGAGCCCTCAAGGGTTTCCTGTCCAGAGACCTTCGTTGAATTGCGTTCAGATTGTCTGACTTCCTATTAAATGGAAAGGAAAAACTTCAGAACATTACTTGCACTAATATATAGGCAGGGTATTTCCATCAGTTTTTCCCTTCCTTTAAGTAAAGAACTGATAATACCGTTCTTATTTCTTCTAAATACATTTTTCTTTTCTTTCTTTAATGAAAATGGCCGAATTTGATCATGCCATGCCCCTGGAGACTAGATGAGTGTGTGACCACTAGAGGAAGCAACAGGTCTGATGGCCATCTGACATTCCAGGCACATTTGGGTGAATGAGTGAGTGAATGAAATGGTTATGAGTAAGTTAGTGAGTGGTTGAAAGTGTTATGAGTAAATGAGTGAGTGAATGAAAGGGTTATGAATACTAACTCTGCCCTGGAATTTAAAACGATTGCCTGTACAGTCTGTAAAATTTAATCCTTCACTCCAGTTTGTTATACATCTTTCCATTTTGCCTCTTGATCAATTCATATTCCATAAAATCACTTTTTATTGTGCTTTAGAATGGAAAAAGGTTTCTTTTCCAGAATCACTGTGATTGTTTTGAAATGCCATTCTGTCTCTCTGTTAAGATTTAATTATCTGTTGCAAATAGCATCTGTGAATTAATGCTGCCCAACTCATTTTGGAATAGAAATGATCAAATATTTGGTAGTAAGAAAGCCAAGCGGTGATGGCTACACCAAACACACAGCTTTCTGCTATGGCTTGTGTCAAACAAAACAATATGGAGTAAATCAGAGAGAGAGAAAAGGGACCTAACAGCTAAGATGCACAGTCATAATCGCTTTGGGGCACCTCACTAAATTGATATATAATTTTCAGTAACTTTGCCTCATGGAATGAACACACACACACACACACACACACACACACACATACACCTAAGGAACCTCTGTAGGCACCTAAAAGCTGACTTACCTGTCACTTTCCACTGGAGTACGGTCTCTCGAGATTAACTCCCACACAATCAGTCTTCTCCAAACTCAATTGCACTTGTCTCCATTTTGAGGAAATATTTGAATTTCCCCCCAACCATTTGGCACATCTCCTCTGAAATCACCTTATTGAACACCGAGGCTTCACTGAATCTGAAAGTTTCATGGTTCATGTAGAGTTTGTGGCTTATCCGACTGTGATTTGGGCTCAGAGCACTGTTTAGCTCCTGCTTCCCTCTTCTTTGACACTGTTCTGTGAGTGCTGTCTCACCAGGAGTAATGTTTCTTCCATCTGGGGTATTCTGCTAGAGTTGGGCCATCTCCCAGTCTGTTTTTTCCCCATATCCGTATGTCAATCAGCTCGTCTAAAGCTAGAAAATGATAGTTGGGAGAATTGAAATTGCTAGCAGTTTTAGCACCAAAATTTAACTATTCAAGGTGCAGCATGACTGCAGAATTAATAGTGGCATTTGAAACTGGGCCATGTCACAAAGGCAAGTCTCTGGATTATTCTAGTCTAATATTCTCCAAAGTTGCAGAAAACATTCAGACAAAGTCCATTTATCTTGAGTGTCTTTCTGCTTCAGATCTTGCTGGCCTAGCAAACTTAGTCTTTAGTTTTAAATTTTTAAAGCTTATGTTAACCATCCGTGCTCCCAGGGCCTGTGGGCTATGGAAGAGATAAGAGCCAAAGACATGAAGTATAGATGGCAGCACCAGGTTTAAATGGTAGGATTCAGATGCTCACATGTAAGACTGGACACACCCAGGAAGTCTCCAGCATTCACCCTTAGATTTACCCTAGCCTGTTTCAGGTTTTTCCCAGGGCAGAGAGCGGCTATGAGGAGAAGGGCGTGCTGGCATTTAAGCACCATTTGAAGTACAGAACTGAATCTTCTGGTGAACTATTATTTTGTTAAAAGGTTCTTTTTAGAAGAAACCTTCTAGAAGAAGCCTCCATCTCACAATGGACTAATGACACTGGGGAACATGGTATGGTGGCTCTTCACTTCTGATACATACACATCTTAAAAGAAGGAAGAATAAGAAGGTAAATAAGAGAAGGCAGAGCTAGGGAAGGTGAAAAATTCAATGACAACTTAAAAATGAAAAGGCTGACAAACACAAAATGACAAGAATGGCAAACAAGAATGACAAGAATGACAACAACAGCTACGGTTTAGCAACATTATTCTGACAGAATGGACGACCAGCAGTGAACACACATCACTTCATAGACTTTGAGAAAGGAGCAGATTCCTCAAAGCGGTGTTGTTGGTGACTGTGCTTCGTGGATTCTTTGAGCCTTGTGGACTGGTAAACACAGAGAGATTTG
Source organism: Murina feae (assembly GCA_004026665.1). Classification (NCBI taxonomy): domain Eukaryota; kingdom Metazoa; phylum Chordata; class Mammalia; order Chiroptera; family Vespertilionidae; genus Murina; species Murina feae. The sequence goes on along the minus strand of PVJC01004032.1, from coordinate 19,462 downwards.
GTTTTTAATGCTTTTAGACTTTCTGCTGCACAGAAGTGTGAAGAAATCCAGCTGGCCAGGCTGTGCTCTGAAGAGCCCTATGGAGGCTCAGAAGCTTACAGAGATCTGAAAGGAGGTGCTGGTCCAGCCAGTGCTCAGAGGACCGAGAGGCCGTGCACAAGAGATTGTCCTCTGCCGCCCTTGGAGGATTACTTTCCATGTGCAGTGTGTCTCCTTTGATAAGTGCTCATGCCGTTTACATCCTCTTGCTCAACTACTGCATGAGCCTTCCTCTGAGGGAGCCTGGACCAATTGGAGAAGAGCCCGGGGATATGGCCCCTGCAGGATACCATACACAGGACACATTGCTGAAGACAAATGAGACAGAAATGGTGTCCCCATCTCCCTGACATCCAAGCAAAACCCTGTGCTGATAGTATCAATATATTGAAAAGGGCACGGTTTGTGTACAAATTAAACACAAATCAAAGATTCATCACTTTCCTAATGAGGTTTTCTCTCAATCTTCTCTTCTCCTCAGAACACAGCCTCCCCTGCCTGACCCTGACCTTCTGCAATAATTAAACCCTTTGTGAGGGCCTATCGTCCTGAATACCGTTTCTCTTTCTTCATTTCCATGTACACCTTTTAGAATAGAGTGATTTGAGCTAAGCATGTGATTTCAAATGTGATCGCATGCACTCCACGCATAGAAGACTGCTGGAATAATCTCCTCAAATATGGTATTTTAGTTACTAACACCCATGCAACTGGATCTTGTGTCTTTAAACCACTGATAACCGTTCTGACGCGAGGTTTTGATCATTATCTCCCAGCTCTGAGTCTCAGTAAAGGCCACTGTGTGTGCTGTCATTATTTTGGCCACAGGCCCTTTCACATGGTTTATCCCTAATCTCATTATCTTTCATTTTTCTCTCTTTAATTGCATTCACCACTTATCCTACTTGGAAGCAGCCCCTCAGAGTGACACTGACTTTTTCACCTCCATCTTTGTCCACAGGGCCCATCTACTGAATATCATTAACAAGTGTTCTTACCGCCCTGGGCATCTTTTCTCAGGACTGAACTGGTCCTGCCCTGACCTTCTCACAGCTCCTAGCAGCGTTCGGTGCCTGATTCCAGAGTCTGACCCGCTTTCTAGTTGGACAGTGTGCATTTCCTCCTTGTCCATGTCTAGTGCCCTATGAGTTGCTTCTAGTTGAATATTTATGATACTAAGAAGGGACATCCTAAGTCTAGTCTCTTCCATCTTCCTCTCTCTTTGTTGACTTTAAAATAAACCAACAAAAACCATTTATTAATTGTTTTCATGTGTAATGAAACACCAGAAAAGGTATTCTATGAACTTATCTCAATTATGCATTGTTACTTATTAGCGGGTGAAGAAGGTCTCTTTTCCTTAGATACTTTTAGTTCTAGTGAGAAATTTCATTGAACAGACACTGCGAAAACTTGGTTCCACTATGGGATAGTATATAAAAATCAGTCTTACCCACTAGAAAAAAAAAGGACCCACGATTCTTATCTTTCTCATGAAGCCCCAAGTATAAAATGTATTTACTACTTATTTCTGAAAGTTTCACATTCCGTTTCCTGGCCTTTCCCCGCAGGATCTGGAGTTGGATGTGACTGTAGCCCCGTGGCATCATGGGTTGTGAATACACTCATTTCCTGATCACCCTTGTTGACATGTTTCTGATTCCTTCACCATCCTCGCTCTTCCTCTGGGAAATGTGTGCATTACCATCATCTGCTACAGCCCCCTTTGTGAATGATTAGAAAAAATATTAATTGATTTTCTTAGGAATTAATTATCATTGCCATGTTTCAGAGTCCCTATTGTCTCTCAGTGACCCCTGGCGCTATAAAGTTGCATTCAATTGCATAATTTATCTTACTACTTCATGAGCCTTTCATTTCAGAGCATGGGTTTCTCACCTCTTTTTTTTTTTTAACTTTTTAAACTTCAGTATGAGATAATTTTCTCATTTTGCTCTGCCAAGGTACTTTATGTTGTATAGATATTTCTTTTTTAGCATTCATCATTTTTACCCTTCATTTTCCCATGTAATAATAATACTTAGCATTTATATGATGTTTTCCTCTTAAAGTGCTCCACAAACTTATGGAGGTTTAATTGTCTTGCCCTTCTGGGCACTGCTAGATCAGCTCCCAGAGGCCCAGACGGCTGCCTCCGAGGTTCAGGCTGGGTCCCCTTGGGCCCTGGCAGCTTCTCTCTGACCTCCAGTTAATTCTACATGCAGCGGGCCTTCTCCAGAAGGGAATGAGGAAAACCATGTCCTTCAGAAGCAGGCCACAGAGCATCCTTGCACACCTCACCCCATTAAAACTATAATCTATTTCTGAAACCTATACCTTATGACCATTTGTGGGAAACGTGGCACTTTTAGCATAGAAGAAGATGAAAAATGGGACTATACCCTTAAATATCTAGTTTGCTTTCAATCAGGTGAATGGAGAAAGGAGCTTCCTAGAAATGCTCAGCAATACTGATTAGTGGGCAAGATGTTGTTTTGTGCAAGGATCAAGTGATCATTCAGTGAAAAACAATCTTTCATGGTGCAGCATTGTGGATCGATCACCTATGATCATCTCATGAGTTTTATTAGAGTTGTCAATGTTGATGAAGAGTCATTTGATAACTTTTCTTATTAAAAAACCAGCAAGACAACCTCATAGAAGTGGAGAATTAAGAACAGATTTTTTTTTAGGCTTCCTGAATTTATACTTCTCTACAGAGACTTACTAGAATTATCTATTTTCCACCCTCTCACCCAGCCCCCAAAGACTATAGAGTATTCTCTTTATGTATTTGACCCACTCTATATTTCTAATTTTTATTTTTTTAAGCCTTGAAAATAAGTATAAATATATAACCAAGCTATGGGAGAAAACTATTTCTAGTGTCTATTCTTATTAGTAACTCTTGAGCTACATTAAAAAATTTAGTAGTAATTCATCAACTGAAACTTCAATCCATTGAGAGCATTTACTCATAGGTGAATGGTATTGATGAGCATGTTAATAACTCTGGGGCATGGCAAATTCTGACGAGTCTTCTGAATCTCTAAAGAAACATTAAATTTTGTTAGATTTAGTTTTATTTGGAACTGTATCTTTATTCTAACAACTTGGAAATGAACAATTCAGCTACTGAGCACATACAACAGGCTTAATAATCCCATTTCTTGTATATCTGGCATACTACTTGTGTTCACAGTATATATTAGAATTAATGATAGGGTAATGATTTTCTGATTGGAATAACTATTTATACAAGACATGTGACTATTCCAGGGAAACTGTGATAAAATGGGAATATCGTGTTCAGGAGTTACTCCTTATCAGGATAATCACATTTGGATAGCATAATGGTTTTGCAGCCTTGGAAACTCACATGATTTGTAGGACCCAACAACCAGATGGATCGTTGTATGTGACCTGCGATTCAATTGCTTATAGAGGCTATAAGTGCATTGCAAAGGTTATTGATTTCCCAGAAAATAATGATGTCTTGACCTTGCCACTGTTCAAACAGGATTAAGGAATTCTTTCCAGCAGGGTCCATAGTGCAAGTAAGTAGGCTTCCTTCCCTAACACAAGTTTGCAGAAACTTTACTCCATATATTGATTGACCCTAGTGTGTGCATGAGTATGGGTGGGACTCTTGGTGTGAGTGGGTACGTGTTGGCATATGCATGCATGTGTGTGAGTATATGTGTGTTGACACATGTGAGTATGTGTGTAGTGGGTGAGGAAAGGTAGAAAGGTATTTCAAAAACTTGCTTGTGATTTGAGCTGAGCATAGAAGAAGAAAAATATGACATCTTTTGAGGGGTGGGAAAACAGAAATAGAGTTTAGCTACAAATGCATAGCATTTAGAGCAAAACATTGAGTAATCCTATTAATGAATATGTAATTACCTGCAGAGATATGTTCTCTTAATGAAACTATGTAAGAAAGGAATTAAGGGGTCAGGTCAGGGAGTGCTTTCCGGAAAATGTAGAACTTGATCTGAATTCATGATGTGTAAACAGGAGCTAACATGTTGAGTAAACTATGGTGTCTGTCTGCCTCTATGTGTGTATTTGTATGTGCATGTGGCAGGCAGGGGTATGTGTGTGTGTGTTACATATGTGTCTTCATGTCTCTCTGTGTGCATGCACCTATTTGTGCATATATGTGTGTCTGTATGTAAGTACTTCTCTGTGTGTGTATGTGTTTGACAGGTGGGGATGTATGTCTGTGTATATGTCTGTCTGCACATGTCCATGTGCACGTGTGTGTGTGTGCTTCCAGAGTGTAATTCAGACTGAAAGTAGAGTAGGTGCAAAGGCTCCGGAGAGAGCGAGCACCTAGCTTTCCAGCCCCTGAAGTAGGCGTAGCAGGGCCCAGGAGAAGAGAAGGCTAGTGCTGTGGCTGCATAGCAGGCTGAGGCTGCGGCCAGAGAATGATTTTGGCTAAGAATACCCCAAGGTTGTTGGAGGAGTCTTAGTAGGTCTAGTTAACAGGCAGCAGATACATTGGTCAAGTTCACTCTGGTGTCAGTGAGGAAAACCGACTGGGGGAATGTGAAAGAGTACGTGACTGCTTGTACTTAAACATTTCAGGGGAAATGATATGTAAATGAGCGCTTTTTTAAAGAAGAGTGGAACCTAGCACATTCAGCATGCCCCACTCCCTTAATGCACTGGATACGAGAGGAACAAATGCTGCTGTCTCCAGGTTGGACTTGAGGGACAGGGTACTACTTTCCTCCACACAGTATGGCCCAAGTCAGTGACATCTTTCCATTTGTCTTGTCTCCTCCATCCAAATCGTCATGCATTGCTCTGCATGCATTGGTTGTTCTAGTAGCTTCCCACTGCCCTCTGGCAAAGCTGCCATTTCTAAAAACAGCCGTGCACTCAGCAATCTGACAACTCATCCATAAAGGTGAGGGCGCGGAGGGATCACCCAAGAGAGGAGATATGGCTGTGGGAGGTGCGATTGCCCATCACTGTTAAGACTCTATGGAGGCTCTTGGTACTGGTGTTTTCTGGCTGCCATAACATAGGATCACAAGCTGAATGTCTTAAAACAATAGAAATGCAGTCTTTCACAATTTAGGAAGCCAGAAGTCCAAAATCAAGGTATCAGCAGAGATGGTTGCTACTTGGGGTCTCTGAGAGAGTGCCTGTTCTAGGCCTCTCCCCCAGCTTCCTGTGGGCACAGGCAACCCTTGCATTCCTTGGCTGGTAGAAGCTTCATTGTGATCTCTGTCTCTTGTCACATGGCTGTATTCTTCCTTTGTGTCTCTTCTAATAAGGACACCACTCATGTTGGGTTAGAGGCCCACCCTATGCAGTATGACCTCATCTTAATTAATTACATCTGTAATGACCCTCTTTTCAAACAAAGTCATATTCCAAGGTGCTAGTGGGGTGGAGGTTAGGACTTCCACATAGCTTTGGGAGACACAATTCAACCCACAGCAGCTGGCTTTCAGGTTTTCAGTTGCTAGAATTCAGGGACCCAGATCCCAGAATGAGGAAACTCTGCTGGGCGATCTTTACTGAGGCACTCTGGGAAAACGTAAAGGAAAGAGAAGATAGCCTGTGTCCTTCAGAGCTTGGAATTAAGGTTCAGACTTGGTTTTCTTTCTTCAAAAACACTGAGATGCTGACCTGTGATAATAAGATACATGCATCTGAATATGGCTTTGTTGCTACAGCCCTGGGAGGATTAATTAAAAGGACTTGGCCACAGAAACCCTCATGAGAATACAACAAACGTGCAAGCATTTTTCCCTACAAAGCTGGCTTCATTACAGGTGACTTCCTGAGACCCAGAGTTGTGTGGGTAGTTGAGTAACAGCCCTTTACTGCTGTGTACCTTCTGCTGTTAGAATTTTAAAGATAAGCATTGACATCCCCCACTGAGCCTGTTGTGGTGCTGGCTATGTTGCCCATAATGACAGATCCAGGCGGCCTACATTCTCTGTTTCTGATGGTGGATTGAAAACAGTACCTGCCCAAGAGTTTATTTCATGCCTTAGAGTCTGCAACCTGCTCTGGCTAAGGCAGATGTTCATGCTTGACTTCCTGTGTTCCTTCTCCTTCCATGAAACTTGCAGAACTTCTTACACACCATCCCAGTAGATCCCAGTGTCTCTAGAATGCATCCATCATTAACACAATGGTCAAGGGAGGCCACTATGAGGATGATCAAGTGAACAAAGTTTATCAGAATAGAGCCCAAATCGTCACCATCACTGTGGTCCCTGAGCCCAGGACCTTCCCAGAACGCCATCAACTATTGATGGTCACTCCTGAATGTCCTATGTCACATTCTTCAATGACAATATATAGCAATGAACACTAGCTTTGTCACCATCTGTCTGGGAAAGTGGCACCACCTTTTGTGCCTCAGTTGTACAATCCACAACTTAAATGAATTAGAATGTCATTCAGCTTTTCAGCCATGGCAGCAGGGTGCTGTAAATGGTGGTGGGTGTGCTAAAGGAGTATCTTCCCTACCCCCAGCCCTGAAATGGCCAGTAAGAGCCTCCAGCAGTGGCAGTGGTAGCTGGGAACTACAGCTGTTTACCCCAGCGTGCTATACAAATATTGCCATTTTTATGTCTCAGGAGCATGTCCAAAGGAAGACCTAAAAGTATATCAGGGACCCTAAAACAAAAGCTTTTTATTTAATTCCAAGCTCTGAAACAAATTCTTTGAAATTTGATCCAAGTTATGCATAGTATGTGTTGCCTTCCTGTTCGATCCCCAGCCATTTAATAAACATCTGTCCCAGACCCACTATATTCCAGGTCCTCTTTTTGACACAGGTGATGCTGTGGTGCCAAGACAAAAGAGTCCTGTGCTCAGGGGTATACAAGAAAACAGAAGTAATTAGAGATTGGGATAGGGTGGAGGCACAGAGTCTGGAAGAGCAGGATGTAATTCTCTGGGTGGGATGAGCAGGGAAGGCCATCTAAGGGACTGACCTTTGAACTATGACTTGAATGATGAAGAAACCTTCAAGATTAAGCATTGAGTTAAGAGAGTGCTGGACAGGGAGAGCAGTTAGTCAAATGTCCTGAGGCAGCCAAGAGCTGGAGATGTTGGAGGAATGGAAATGAGGTCACTAGCTTCCTCTCAGGTTTTATTTTTTATTTACTTTATTTTTTGTTTTATTTTGTTAATCCTCACCCAATGATATTCCTTCATTGATTTTTAAAGAAAGTGGAAGAGAAAGAGAATCATCAAAGTGAGAGAAACACAGCAATTGGTTGTCTCCACACACCGGGATCAATCCAGCCCGCAACCAAGGCATGTGCCCTTGCCTGGAATTGAACCCAGGACCCTTCAGTCCTCAGGTCAATCCTCCATCCACTGAGCCAAACTAGGTCAGGCTTTGTCAGGTTTTACAAACCTCTTGACACTCTCCTGGTTGAAAAAGAACTTGGGGGAAATCTACAGATCATGTTTTCCCTGCATTGGAGCAAGAACTGTGGCAGTGAAATGTCTGACACTCACTAAATACACAGCTAACACATCTTGGGAAGTCAAGTAAAAGTCACGACTCCTTTCATGGTGTACAATCTGTCCATTTGATCAGGTCAGGTACTCATTTGCAGCATTCTGTCCACAAGGAAAGCACAGTTATATTACTGGGTAAATAATGTGCTCAGAAATAGGATTTTGAAATATAAAATTGAGATTGACAATAATAATTTGTACTTGTGGACTACTTTCCCTCCTTTGACCTCATAATTTTTCTCAACATAGTATGAAAGCATGAGTATGTTTTATACATCCTCATGGCAACCCTGTGAGCCAAATAATAGTAATAGCAGCTAATATTTACTAAATGCTGACTATAGCCATTCCAAGCCAGTTTAAGGTAACAAATACATATATAATACTCAAATACTTATATATTAATTCTAGGTATAATAACTATAATAAATATATTATACTGATTTGTATGCTATTATTCAACAAATATTTATTGAGCACCTACTATGTGCCAGCCACTTCTTTCACATCTGGAGATAGAGTTGTGAACAAATTAGACAAAATCTCTGTTTTCACAGTTTACTTAATTTCCTTTAATCTTTATAACACACTAGTAAATATTATTATTATTGCCACTTTAAAGATGAGAAAACAGATGTGGAGACTTTAAGTAACTTGTCAGTCAGGCAACTAATAAATGGTAAAGCCATTACTGCCTAGCCAGTCCTGTAACATGGAGTGAGTTCCTCCAAATTATACGTGATAAGAATGAACTTTAATTTCTTAAAGATGATGCCCCGAGAGGTTGCTGGGCTGAAAATGCAGGTACAATGTGCCTCCTGACCACACTCCAGCCCTGCCTTAGTCCACATAACAGATCAAGATACCACCCAGGGCCCTGGCCAGTGTTTCTCATGGTCAGTCTGTGCACCAAAGGGTCTCGGGTTCAATTCCCAGACAAGGGTACATACCTGGGTGGCAGATTCGATCTCCGGCCCCAATCAAGCTGCGTGTAAGAGGCAACCAATCAATTTGTCTCTCGCAAATCAATGTTTCTCCCTTCTTCCCCTTCCTCCCTCCCTTCCACTCAATGAAAAAAGTATCCTTAGAGAAGGATTAATAACAACAAAAAGAAGATGCCTACCAGGAATACCAGAAGTGAATGTGAACTACCTACCCATCTTATTGTAGGGACACAGGAAATGAACGAGAATGTAACATGGGTCTTCTTATAGGGACACAGGAAATGGAAGTGAACTTCCTGCTAGCACAAGTTTAATTATAGGAATACAAGGAATATCAGTGAACCACCAGTCTTATTGCAGGGACACAGAAAGCAGAAGTGAGCTACCCATTGGCCTTCTGATAGGAACACAGAAAATAGAAGTGAACATCCCATTAGCCTTAGTCTCAGACCTTTGTCTTAAAAGTGGTACTGGATGACCCAGGAGTCTGAATAAGCACTTTGAGGTACACAGTTTTATTCAACCTACTTCACTTGTGTCTTATATGAAGCAACACACACTGCAATGTGATAAGAAGGAAAGGTTTCCAGTGAATTGGCTGTTTAGACTACACACAGAAGAAGATTCAGGACTGAAACAAAGCAGTATGTGTCTCCTTCCAAGATCTGTCTACCTTCCCCTGGGCCAGGTGACCTCACTGCCTGGGAACGTTTTCTCCTGGGACAATTTACAACCATTCACTTTTTCCTTCCTGATTAACCCTGGTAATCAGATACATAGAAAAAGCCTTCGTTTCATGTCTCGCAGAGGAATCTCAAGGCATTCTCCTCTCATGAATGGCAACCATATTAGAACCATGGAGCTGAGTAACAATGAAATAATGGGCTGTGACAAGCAAATAGCTCTCTGTGTTCATCTATGCTGGGCCAGTGGAGGTATTTTTATACCTGGATAGAAGGTAACCTTGTCCAGGGCAGGGCTGATAACACCACGACAGATTCTTTTCTTTGGCAGTCCTTTTCCTAGATCCCCTTATATATGTTAGCACAAAGAAGGTACCTCAAACTTAGTAAATACCCCAAAATTTAGTAGCTTAAAATTATGATCATTTATTTAGCTGACAATTCTGCAGGAGGTTCTCTGGTCTTCACTGAGCTCTTTCACATGCCCGTGGTCCTCTGTAGTCAACTTGCTCTCTATTCCCAGAAGCTTGGCTTAGGCACATGGATCTCCTGTCTTCTCAACCTCCAGTCAGCTGTCTGGCTGGTGGGCATAAGGTCAAGAGTGAGAAGGGAAACACACAGGGCACTGGAGTCCTAGGACTTGCTCAGGGTGACCTCTGCCCAGATCAATGCCAAGGCCAGTGCATGTTCAAAGAGGGGACATGGATTCAACTTCTTGATGGGAAGAGCTGCCAGTCACACAGCCAAGAACTGAGCATTCAGGGAGGAGAAAAACTGTAGTGGTTTCTACAAACCATTCTGTTTCACAGCCCAGCCAAAGTGTTTGAAAACACAGTCCCTTAGGTTACAACTATCTTTTAAATATTGTGCTACTATTCTATTATTCCTATTACCTTTATTTTCCTGGAGACATCTCACCCCTCATCTCCATTGAACCCAGGTCACACTCTGATGTCCCTGATAGATATTCCCCAAACATGACTTAACTCCAGGTCCATCAACATGTTTGCCATCACCTTGGAGGCAGATGTATTTTAAAGTTTAGAATTTTTCAGATTTCAGAATTATAATAGATACATGTACTGTATACTAGAGGCCCAGTGCACAAAATGTATGCTGAGCAGAGTGTGGGGGGGGGGGGCAATCCCCTCAGCCGAGCCTGCACCCTCTCCAATCCGGGACCCCTTGGGGCTGTCCAACTGCTGGTTTAGGCCCAAGGATCGGGCCTAAACCAGCAGCTGGGCATCCCTCTCACAATCCTGGACCGCTGGCTCCTAATTGCTCACCTGCCTGCCAGCCTGGTCTCCCCTAACTGCCCCTCCCCCTGAAGGCCTCGTTACCCCTAACTTCTCCCCCCCTGTCAGCCTGGTTGCCCCCAACTGCCCCCTCCCTGCTGGCCTGGTCACTCCTAACTTCCCCCACTGCCGGCCTGGTTGCCCCCACCTGCCCCCACACTCACTGGCCTAGTTGCCCCTCACTGCCCCTCCTTCCAGCTTGGTCACCCCCACGGCACCCCCCTCCCCACTGGCCTGGTCTTCCCTAACTGCTCTCCCCCTCCCCACCAGCCTGGTTGCCCCATGCAGCCTGCTGTTCAGTCATTTGGTCATCCCTCACTAACCCCCTGCTGGCCTGGTCATAGGCATCCATCTTGTGAGGATGTGAGGGTTAATTTGCATATTACCTCTTTATTTTATAGAATATTGCACAGAGTCTGGGCAGCATTCTGTAGTCAGACACATTAATGTTTCTACATTAAAATATATGAATATCATACTTAGTGGAATAGAGACCATAAGTAGCCTCATATAGTTCAGCCAAAGTTCCATTGTTTCAGGATCTCATACCCTGTCGCCTGTCACCAAATGAGCAATAACAACAACAATAATGGCAAAACTTCAGTTTTCAGAAGGTCTTAGTTCCAGAAATGTAGATAAGAGATCAAAGACCTTTATAAAGTATTAGAATAGACTGTGGTTCTTATGAGGGCAGCAGCCAGGCTTTCTCCTAGTTCCTTCATGTACCCTATACTAAACAAAGGGTCTGAACCATAAATGCTCACTAATGTTTGAGGGAATAAGTAAGTAAGCAGGCAGCTCATGCACAATCTTTTCCCATCAGGTGGATTCCTTCTGCAAGTTTTTAATTCCTCCCTTTTGATGACAATTCTTATTAACTTTTACTTTTTAAAGCAACTTTTATGCCCTGGCTGGGTTGATCAGTCGGTTAGAATATTGTCCCATACACTAAAAGGTGAGGCTTTAATCCCCAGTCAGTGTACATATAGAAGGCAACCAATGGATGTTTCTCTCTTACATCAAGGTTTTATTTTTCTCTCTCCTTTCTTCATTCTCTAAAATTATTTTTTAAAATACCGTATCTTCAGATGGAGGGTTAAAAAATGTCAATAAAAATCAATGATGTTAATTTTAGTATGACTGCTAAGCAACATTAATGATATAAAAAGATCAAGTCTGTCTTTATTGAGTGATTACTGTCTGTGAAGAACTTTTGGAGACAGCAAGATGACGGCATAAGGAAAATACCGTAAATGCAGCCGTGAACAACTATTTCAGAATAACCAAGAAAAGAAAACACTGACACCACTCACACTCACAGGAAGGCTGGCTGAGTGAAAATCCTACAACTAGAAAAGAGTCTGAGACTCGGAGGAGCAGCGGAAGCAAAGTACAAAGACAAAGGTACGGAGGCGTGTGCACGGGGCTCGGGGAGAGGGCTGGCACCAGAGGACGCGGTTCTTTTTCAAAACGGAGAGAGCCACAAGTTCCCAGCGGCTCTGAACTCCAGTTCCAGGTGAGTTTCTGAGGACCCAGACACCCGGAGAAGGGGGACTGACTGGCACTGGGAGGAACTCCAAAGCGGGTTTCTCTCAGCATTGCTTGCAGCAATTACCGTGGGACACAGAGACCTGGTGTCTCTCAGTGCAGGGCTGAGAAGCACCATAGCTATTTGCTCCACCCCGCCCTGCAAACTCCCCGAGGCCCCGCCCCTCCCAAGCTGCACGTGGCGGTTTGGGTGAAAGCGTGGCAGCGCCGATCCGGTCCGCGGCTTGGAAGATTATAAACTCCTGGGACGCACTGAATGCAACACGGGCTATAGGGCGACGGGGGGGCAGAAGACCAGTGGCATTCTAGCACTGCTATTCGCAGCAATCACTGACATAGAGATTCTGGGACTGAGAATCGTGCGCAGACCCCAGGGCTTGGAGATGCCAAAAGCGGTAGAAACTGCGGCACCAGCAAAGGAGATGCCATTGTGAGTCGCTCCACCCTCGGTGATTCTGAGACCCCACCCCACCACACCTACAACCCTGCCCAAGCTGAGCGTCTGCCTGCCTGTAGCATAACCTAAGGGTCTGCAGCTGAGACAGAACTCCAGTAGATCCAAACTCCAAACAACAAGGAGAAAGGCCTGCAGGTCATTTCCCCCCAGTGATACCTCCCAGTGATAACTACAACAAGGCTGTGCACCCAGATTTCAAAGGCGTACAACAAGAGTGTCCACCCCAGGTGACTGGGGAGGCTGAATCACTGGGCCCTATATAGGACACCTAGCACAGAAAGCCAAAATGCGGAGACTAAGAAACAGGTCACAAAAGACAGAAATGGAGGAACGCAAACGACTGGATATAGAGTTCAAAACCACGGTTATCAGGTTTTTCAAGAAGTTTCTAGAGACTGCTGATAAATTTAGTGAGACCATCGAGCATATGAAAAAGAACCAGCTAGAAATCAAGCATACACTGACTGAAATAAAGAACAATATACAGAGATCCAACAGCAGACGAGAGGATCGCAAGAAGCAAGTCAAAGATATGAAATATGAAGAAGCAAAACAAACCCAGCCAAAAAAGCCGAAACAAAAAAACAAACAAACAAACGAAAAATCAGAAAGTATGAAGATAGTGTAAGGAGTCTCTGGGACAACTTCAAGCACACAAACATCAGAATTATAGGGGTACCAGAAGAAGAGAAAGAGCAAGATATTGAAAACCTATTTAAAGAAATAATGACAGAAAACTTCTCCCACCTGGTGAAAGAAATGGACTTCCAAGTCCAGGAAGCACAGAGAACTCCAAACAAAAAGAACCTAAGAAGGACCACACCAAGACAAATCATTATTAAAATGCCAAGAGCAAAAGACAAGGAGAGAATCTTAAAAGCTGCAAGAGAAAAGAAGTTAGTTACCTACAAGGGGGCACCCATACGACTGTCAGCTGATTTCTCAATAGAAACTCTGCAGGCCAGAAGGGACTGGCAAGAAATATTCAAAGTGATGAACAGCAAGAACCTACAACCAAAATTACTTTACCCAGCAAGGCCATCATTCAGAATTGAAGGTCAGATAAAGAGCTTCATAGACAAGAAAAAGCTAAAGGAGTTCATCACCACCCAACCAGTATTATATGAAATGCTGAAAGATATTCTTTGAGAAGAGGATGAAGAAAAAGTAAAGATAAAAATTATGAACAACAAATACATATCTATCAACAAGTGAACCTAAAAATCAAGTGAATAAAAAATCTGATGAACAGAATGAACTGGTGAATAGAATAGAATCAGAGGCATAGAAAGGGAGTGGACAGACAATTTTCAGGGGTAAAGGGTGTTGGGAGTGTGGGAAGAGAATGGACAATGATCATACACCTGCGGGGGGGGGGGACAGAGAGTGGGGTGGGAAATGGGAGGAGGGGAGCTATGTGAGAAAATAGAGGAACAACTGTAATAATTTGAACAATAAAGATAAATAAAATAATAATAATAAAAAAAGAACTTTTGCTTTACATGTATTAGCTCACTTAGTCCTCATTACAACTCTAAGAAATATGCATAATCATCATCACCACCATCACCCCATCACCATCATCATCACCATCATCATCACCATTATCATCATTATCATCATCCCTGATCAACAGATGAGGAAGCTGAGGTTCAATGAGGCGAAGTAATCTTCTTCAAAGGTCACACAGATAGTGAATGACAGTCAGGATTTAAACCAAAGTCCCCTGGTTCCAGTGCAAATACAATTTCCCACTAGAATGTTAACATCTACACCATATGCAGTCCCTCTAGGAAGACAAGACATGTGCATGCAACCATAGAAGAACAAATGCTACTTAATACCAAAGTAAGAGGGACCCACGACATATGCTGAAGACAAAGAGGGAGATGGAAATTGCACTGAATTGTTCAAGACTGTATGTGCCATCTCTTCCCAGGATTATTATTTTAGAATCATGAACCGTTCTGCTAGTACAGATAAGTTTTCCCAGAGCCGCATTTGAGGCATAAAAGCAATGAATAGATTACTCTATATAAATTAAACTTCACTTTTTCAGTGATAGGCGTCTGTGGGCATGTGCTGTGTGTGGATTTGGGAAGTTGCTGGTATGTGTGTGTTTGGTTGGGACTTAACAATAAAGTGTTATCACAGCAAATGGCTGTCCTGGGGGCAGGGGAGAAAGAACATTTGCAGTGCAGGGAGATTTCTCTGATTGCGCTCCTTGTTGCTGAAAGTTGAGCTGTTAGTTGGTATACTGCCAGCTGGCAGTTAGAATAGACATCTCTCTGTTCCTGCCTCCTGGTTCAGCAACTGGTGCAGCTTCTGTAGCTAGATTAATTAGTAGGTATCTGATCAAACGAGAGACAGCGCATTTCTTGTTTTGGAAGCATCGCAGTTATGTTAAGTTGTTACTCTATATTCCAGAATAAACAATATGAGGCAGACCTACATCATTATTGTTTAACACTGTACCACACAACAAGGCATGCTGCCTATGAAACCTACGTGAGCCCCTCCTCTGGAGTGTTGATGACAAGCAATGTTACCTATGGGAGGAGTCCTTGACCTAGCATATGAACCTAAATCTACAATGCCAGCTGCTCCCTTGATGAGGCTTTTCCCTATAAATTCCAACATCTGGAATGGCATTAGCTTTATAGGTCACCCACACCTGATATGAATGTCCAGAAAATGTAACTGGCCAGGCTGCACCTGCTAATTCAGTCAAATTATGGTGCTAAAATGATGAGAGAAATGATTGGGGTGAGAGAGAACAAACTGCTGTACATTTGCCTGCTTTCCTGTTCTTCAAGAGATAGTATAATTTATTCCTTCTCTGTGCTCAACCCAAATCACTGATTTTCTGCTTTTGCTCACATACACATATCAACACACATATACACTGAGTGGCCAGATTATTATGACCATCCCAGCAGTACTTCGTTGGGCCACCTTTTGCCTTCAGTACTGTGGTGATTCTTCTTGGCATTGACTCCATGAGATGTTGAAAGGTGATGCAAGGAATCTGACTCCATGCATGATGAATAGCACTGTCCAGTTCTGTGAGATTTGATGATTGTGGAACCAGCTGCCTGATGGCTCTTTTAACTTTGACCCACAAATGCTCAATTGGATTGAGATCTGGTGATTGTGGGGGCCACCTAAGCAAGGTAAAGTCTCCCTCATGTTCTTGAACCACTCCTGCATAATATGAGCACCATGGCATGATGCATTGTCTTGTTGGAAGGAGCCATCTCCATTGGAATACGCCATCAACATGATAGGATGAACCTGATCAGCAACGATACTTAGGTATGTTGTGCTATTCAGACGTTTATAACGGTCTGGCCTTCTAGCAACTTCAGCGGGAAATTATAGCTATTTTGCCTTCAAATGTCAGGAGGTCATAATAATCTGGCCACTCAGTGTATATATACACACAAAAACATGTACAGGGCACCAAATCACAGTCACCTACATCAGCACACACCAACACACATGTGCACACATACACGCACACATACATTCAATAGAACGTCCTATGATTTGGAAATGTTCCCTATCTATGCTGCCCAAATATGTTACCTATTGACAGTCTCTTAAAGTGAGTTCATGGATATGGGGGTGAAGTTTTCATCTAATTGAACTTTACTTAATTCCAATTTAAAGTTATGGCTATGGCTGCCAAATGGGCAGCATAGCTCTGGAATGGAAGCCCTGTGAAGATGGTACTTGGTTTCCGTCCACCTCTGTATATCCAACACAGAGGATCCCTCAAGAGTGTTTGTCAACTGAAGGAGTGGAACACACACTCAAAGGTCAGGGGCTGCGGCAACTTGCCGAAGTCACTGAGCTGTCAGCCCAGAGAGGATCTTACCAGTATTGAACATATACTTTCTAGACAAAGAGATTGCCTCAATGGAAAGGATTATTTCAGTTATGATTGGTTTTGGTGGCGTATTATAATTGTCACTAATAAGGTTTTCAAAGCTTTTCAGGATCCATATATACATTTGTTATCCCCACAATTTGTTGGGAGTGATGGTTCCTTCAAATGTTTACCCAGGAGGAGAAGCGGAATTGGGTGGTGTTTCACCTTGTTCGTTGTGGATCTTTCTGGCCCTGCTGTCAGTCTCCTGGCATCTCAGAGCTGGAATGGGGCCTGTGGCCACACTCTACTGGCCCTTCCCTGCTCTCTCCTCTTCTATCTTCTCAGCTTCCACTTCTCCAACACACCACCTTGCTGTTTTGCTCAGAGACAGCCACAAACTCTCTAGACCCCTTACCTCCTTCAGTCTCCCTAACCTTTTTCTTCCCTCTCTTTAGGTTTTTCATTTCTTGGCATCTACTTAGGATGTGGCAGCTAAGAGCATAGCTGTCATTTTGAGCTATGTACCACTGTCATTGCCAATTTTGTCACAGAGAAAAAAAAATAATTCTGATGATCCTTTGAGATAAGGTGCCTCATTTGTCTGGGTGTGTTTTGGGCCAAAGCATGCAATTCTGTGGAGGGTGGAAGACGCCCACCTGGGTGGCACACTTCTCACCTACACAGTGGGAAGGGCAGGAATAATGGTGTGTACCATGCAGACATGTGAGAGGGGTACTAAGTCCGTGTTAATGATGCACACAGAGAAGGGCCAGTACATGGCCGTCACTCGAGATGTCCAGCTGCTCAGTCTCACAACCCTGCCAGTTCCTTTCTAAGCGAAGTTGGGCAGTCCTAAGTTCCAAATGAAAATTGCCAGGGGAGCTGGATAAATAGCATGTCCCTGATGAACCAGTGAATACACAGACTCAAATGTGTGAAGTGAACGGCTGGCCTCACATCAACCAGCCTCGGCCCTGGGGATGGCTGGCCACCCTGCAAGAAAATTAGCCACACGCTGCCACGAGATAAAGAGGCCTCTCCGTGTGTCGATTCTCCAAGCCACACCTGCCTATAATGGACCACCCTGTTTGCGCCTCCAAATACCAAGTCTCCGGGCACACAGCCTGGGAAGATAATAAAGGAGGTGGCACCTGCTGCTGAAGCCACAGGCATTTCCAGGCGCCTCCCACCTGCCGCCTGGCTCCCTTCCTCCTGCTGGCCACAGCTCGGAGCTCTGGGTTCCACCTTTGCTTGCTCTCCATTTTTGGGTCCCCGGCTACCCCTCCCTCCACCCACACTTGCTCTGAGCTCTAGCAGAACAACTGAGAGATGGAGACTCCATCAGGGTGTTGTTAGGGCTGTCTGGGCTCACAATGGCCCATTTCTGGTGATTGGCAGCTACTTACACTCAGCCTCCCACTGAGCTATTGGTGAATGTTCTTGTTCTCTGCAATTTTAAACTGTTCTTGGCCTGAATATTAATATGTAAGGTCCAGCACATGAAAAAAAAAATAATGGCATTTGAACCCTTTAACACTGAACGTGCATATAGTGCAATGATTCCAAAGTCACCCCAGAAAGCTCTTAATTTCAGGTTAGCTGAGGCATAAAGGGTGAAGACTATATTGTTAGTAATTTCCTTAGTGCATATTCATATTTTCTTTAGTTGGCTTGTATTAGGCCAGTTTTGAATGAACAAGCTGGAAAGGACTCCACTCACATTCAAATAAAACCAGATTATTGTTTAGTCTTTTTCTTTACACTTGATCAGGATATGATCAGGCTATTACATGAGACATTTTCTAAAACTTGTCACAGGAGGAACAATTTGGAACCAATTATATGTAACGAATCATTTTGCACATCTTTATCTGAGATGTAAAACTTGCTTTTAATATAATCTCAGTGTGTAATTTTTTTAAGGTAAATTTCCCAAAATATAAGAAAACATATTGTTGTTTTTTCTCTCATTTAAATAGAGTGGGTCTTATCTTTCTGCCTATGTAATCAATAGAATTCAACTTCCAAATGACAGGCCTGTGTATTCAGGATTAGAATGATGAGCAAGATTGCTGTGAAGGTAGACCCCAAGTCCCTGAAGTTGGGCTAGGGGCCTAGAGACATATAGGGTCTATCTCCTATCCCAGTCCTCCCCAAATTCTACCTTTACTTTGTCCTTAAAAAATGAATACTCAAATCCCACTCATGCTCATCACATATCAGAGTAGAGACTTTTGAACTGACTTAACCTCTGTTGATGCTGGTGGTGGGGGCGGGGGGGCCGTACCCACTTTCCACACTGTCTTCTTTGTAAGGAAGCCGCTATGCACAGCCCAAACTTAGGGATAGGCATTGTGCTCCCCTATCTTAAAGGTGAAGTAGATTTACAAATTATTTGGCATTCCTCTGCATGGGAAATTTTGCTCATTTCTGTATTTTATTAACTTACTCAATTATATGTTTATTTTAGCATGGACTCATGGATATGGGAATCATTTGCTTGTGATTTCATCTTTTTAAAGAACTAACACCATGAATGGCACTTATGAGGTACATCTCACACTCTAAAACATAGCAGGCATCTAGAGGATATTTCTCAAACATACCTACACATTAATTTGTAAGTACCCTTCTGGAATGAAACGATACACAGTTAATACTATGTATCTGTTTTCATGGTCTCATTTTAGCTGGCCTACTAATTTATTTACACATATCATTAAAACTAATTTTGGGAATATTTTCTTGATACTTACCCTTTTTTCTGACATATAACTCAATCACTCATGTTGGGTCTTTACAATTATTTAAATCAAGCTAAATCTGTAAAGCTTTATATTATTCTAATTAGTAATCCATTTATCCCACCTATTTTAATTAGTTCTCAGTTCTGGGAATCGAGGAATGATCAAATTGGACAATTTGTGTTTCCTTGGGAAACCCAGATTCCAGTCCAGGTGGACCAGCAAGCCAAGCATGCATAAGTAAGGAAAGAAAGTCATTTCCAAAGGAAACAAGTGCCATGCTGGGGATGGTTGGGGGGGAGTTGGGAGATCAACTGAAAGACTTGCATGCATGCATAGGAGAATAATCAGTGGACACGGGAAACTGGGGGA